>JANHAO010014491.1:0-15283 GCA_026873985.1 Saraca asoca
GTTTCCCATATATGCAGCCTTCACAAATGCCTAACTCATCAATCTTTGGTAGCCCTCGAACCATCTCCTTTTGATGTAATAACTTTAATTCCTTAATGTTGAGGTGTCCCCAATGTAAGGGCTATAACTTGGAGTTGTTTTGTTCTTTAACAACCAGACCAAAATTTTCCACAATTGATGCTTCAAGTGGAAACATTTTGTTCTTGGTCATTTGAATTTTAACCATTTGCTACCCTATCTTTTTTTATCTTTAATAACACATGCTTCATCATCAAATAAAATTGAATGACCACTAGCCATTAATTGGCCAACACTTAGCAGATTGTGAGCAAGATTAGGAACAAATTGCACATTATGCATGAGTTTTACCTTGCCTTGATTGGTGTTGATTACCACTGTCCCTTTTCCTTCAACATGAATTTCCTTATCATTTATGAGCTTTACCTTCATCTTTTATGTCTCATCTAGTTCTTTGAATAAAGTTTTGATGCCTGACATGTGATTTGAGCATCCACTGTCCACAAACCCCACACTGCTTGCAACAATATTAGAGTCAAAGTGAGCCATGAAAAGATTACTTACATCTTCACTTTCTTCACTTTCTTCTGCAAAATTTGCTAGCTTTCTTTAGCCCAGTAGTCTACCTTCACATGCCCATACTTCTTGCTATTGTGACACTAAAGGTTGGCTCTATAACCTCTTTGTTCGTTGGAAAAATTCCTCTAATCAGAACTTCTTCCTCTACCTTTGCCACAGCTCCTTCCTCTAAATCCTCCTTTGCCTCCTCTACTAGTCCCTTTGTTTGATTCCTTTGACTGAGACGTCTCCCCTTTCACCTGTAATACCTTCTTTTCACTTTTCTCTATCGACCTATTAATCCTTTCTTTGTGTGCTTGCAGGGATCCCATCAATTCATCTAGTGTAAAGATTGTTAGATCTTTTGATTCTTCAATTACTGCCACAACATGATCAAACTTAGGAGTCAAGCTCTTCAAAACCATTGCCATAATAGTTTGATTAGTAATCAAGTCTCCATAAGTCCTCATCTAGTTGATAATTGACACTACCTTTGACAAGAAATCTTGCATAGTTTCACTGCCCTTCATGTGTAAAGTCTCAAACTCATGCCTTAGAGTTTGAAGCTTCATAGCTATGACTTTGGATGACCCTTGAAATTTTGTCTGTAGAATTGTCCATGCTTGCTTGGATGTGGTAGTTGCTATAATCCTTGAAAAAATAGTTTCGTGCACTACTTGCTGGATGAAAATTAGAGCCTTTGAATCTCTTTTCCTATTTTCTCTCACCCTATTCTCCTCATCCGAATTAGCATAGCCATTTTCCTCCAAGTCCCACAAGTCCTATGACTTGAACAAAGCCTTCATCTTTATGCTCCAAAACTAATAGCACTCTCCTTTGAAAATTGGTATTGAAGGCTAAGACACACTCACTATGTTGCCGTTGACTGCGATGACATGCCTTTTTGTTTTATGATCGAACCTGGCTCTGATGCCAGTAATGTTGGGGAAGAAAAATAAACACAATATATAAAGTGCAAAAAACGAGTTTATGCAGAGAAAGAAGATGGTTGTTTATTATTGCTCTTTGTTTTAATGGATAATCATAGTGCCTAATTTATAGGCTTACACTTCAATATAACAAACAAGAAATAAAATCAAAATTGAATGCTTATTTTTATGCCATAACTAACTGTTATGGACCCATTACATCAGCAGCTTAAGGAACTAAATAACAACTACTTGACTAAGTCAAAAACACTATCTAACACGTGCAACTGTTAATCACATCTCAACACCAATGACATTCGTGAACTAAACAAAGAAGTTTATACCCCTCAAGTTGTTTCAATTGGCCTTTTTCACTATAAACATGAGAGGCTACGAAACATGCAAACCTACAAGTGGGAATATTTTAAGAAATTTGTCAAAAGAACTAAGATTGATTTGGACAATTTGGTAAGTTTCATTGAAAAGTTAGAACCCAGTGTTCGTCTTTGTTATGCAGAGGGCATTGTGCCTGACAAGAAGGAATTTGTCAAAATTATATCTTTAGAAGCTTGTTTCATAATTGAAATCTTCTTATTGAGAGGCCATCAAAGTGGTTAGTCTAGAGATGATCCTCTTTTATCAGGTACTCGGTTATCGGGTGTTATATTATGGGATTGTTGTTACCCGAGAATCAACTACCTTTCTTTATTCTTGGCAACCACTTTAACTGGGCCTTCTCCTGCACTTAATCTTGTAACATGCCTTCATTTCTCAAGCTCACATTTGAGTATTTTAAGCATTTTAACCAACAAGAGTTGAATCCTGATGATGTTAGCATATGTCACTTCATGGATTTGCTAATATATTTTCACTTATAGCAACCATCTCGTTTGTAGCCAAAAAGAATTGAGGACAATGAAGTACTTAAATTCAACACAAGTAAATTGCATGAAGTGGGATTGAAGTTGAAAGTGAAAGTTGAAAGCAAATGCTTACTAGGGTTGCACTTTTCGAGACGTGTTCTTGAAATTCCCAAAATTATGGTGGATGACAAGATGGATATTTTGTTTCATAATATGGTGGCTTTTGAACAATGTCATTGTCCCAATGAATCCTATATCACTGACTATGTTACTGTTTTGGATTTCCTTATTGAAACAAATAAAGATGTGGATGTTCTCGTTGAAAATGAAGTAATTAGTGACTGTTTAGATGATAATCATGCTGCAACTAAATTGATTAACGGTCTTGTGAAAAATTTCATGCGAGCAAATTTCAATTTTGATTATGTTCAACTTTTCAAGAAATTGAATGAGTTTTACAAAAATCCTTATCAGAAATTGAAAAGAATTTTGAGACGTGACTATTGTAGGACTCCATGGCAAGTTGCTGCTTTCATTGTTGGTATATTACTTCTCTTTCTTACATTGATTCAAACAATATGTTCTGTTATCCAGGTCATATAGCAATAAAAGAACGCTTAATTAATTGCTTCCTTTAACATTGAATTCCTTTGAATTTGGAATCATTTTAATTCTGATATGTGCCCATATTTCCAAGTACAATTGTAATAAGCCATTGTATTTTCATTTTATGTTAGTAAGGCTATCACCAGGCAACTCACTTTGTGGTCCAATAGTCTAATTCCAAATCAACTTTTGTTATTTAACAATATTATTAGTTTGTGATAGCTTTCTCTATGGATGTTCTATCTTCTTGCCTATGTTCATCTTTTTCTTTCTACTTTTGGAGCTTACAATTAGATTGTAGCAGCATATACAGACTGGACAAGAAATTTATTTTTTCTAGCAAACTTGAATTCATTAATAATTGACTAATTGCCTTTCATGAAAGAACTAGTGATAAAGAAGGGATGAATTGGTTTTACATAACTTAGAAAATTTTTTATTGAATTTAACGCCAATTATACACTTTGCAGCATAGATACATGGGTCAAGAACTATTTAACAATTGTTTTGGTTGCATTTTTTTAAAAAATTACTTTTGCAGCAGTTTTTTAAGATAATTAGCGGCAGTTTTCATTACAATGCAAAAAAAATTAAAGGTAATTTTTTAATGTATTTAACGGTGATTATTCTTTGAATTTTAAAAAATATTTTTCTGACTATTTTTGATGCAATTAATGACTATTTTTCATTTTTTTAAAAAAATTACTTGTTGCAGTAGTTTTCATTGCATCTAGTGGTGGTTTTCTAGAAATTTTATTTAAAAAAATTTAATTTTGTGGTTGTTTTTATTGCATTTAGTAGTGATTTTGTAGAATTTTTTTTTAAAAAAAATTACTTTTTGTAGCGATTTTTCAAAAAAATTTTTAAAAACAACTTTGCTTTTTGCAGTGGTCTACATTGCATTTAGTAGAAGTTTTTCAAAAAAAAATTTTAGAAAGTGTCGCTAAACTCGATTTTCAGATTCTTTTTTCCTCCCCTAATTTTTCTTATATCTATTAATCTACTACAAGAATAATTTACAAAAATTCATATATTTTAATACAAATAAAATTGTATACAAATTTCATATGAATAATAAAAATTTGAACATTTGTTAGTCAAATATTAGAATTTACGAGTTTAAACTTGATTTGACAACAATCAGAATGTAGAATTCACAGTGGTAAGTCATGACAGCGAAAGAAGAGCGCCTTGCTTTTGCAACATGTCCACTTCCTGCATCGAGTGGCTATAAAATAAAATTAGTTTAAGTAATAATGCTAACCCTGAGATCAACTAGAAATACATTAAAATTTATTGTGCATGTCCAACAAAACTTATTTGCAGCGTGCATTTGCTATAGGAAACCCTTCTCTAAAACTTGAATTTTAAAAACAATTTCTTAAACCTAGCTCTAACTTATGATTTATATGCAGCAAATACAGCAACAACAAACACAGCTAATCTATCATCAATAATCAACAAACATATAATTAATGATCCTCTAGTTCCCATCTGATGTAGATGTAGCATCCATGAAGCATCAGTAAAATTTTGAATAGAGGTTAAATAAACTGCTAGTTGACTTTCATTCACACACAACGAACCTTGAGGAAGTTACAAGTGTGGATAAGGCTAGTTCCACTATATGAAAGCACGACATCAAACATTGTAACTCTAGTGCATGTTATACATAACATTATTGCACAATCTAATCTTTGACGCATAAGTGCTCACCTTTTAGTTAGTGCATGTCATCTCAAAATGCTATCTAACTAAATTTTTTTCTAAATTTTGTTTAATATAATTTTTTTTACTTCCTTCTCTGTACCCCATGTTTTAGCTTAGGTTTTAATATATCCTACAAAACCTGAATTTTAAAAAACAATGAGTTACAATAACTTATAATTTATATGCATCAAACACAACAGCAACAAACACAACTAATCCATTATCAAAAATCAACAAACATAGCCAATCCATCATCAACAAGCATAGAGAAGAATAAAAATTTACCAGTGGAGGGTGTGCTATCAAATTAGCAATATCATCAAGTACTGTCCCAAACATTCTTTGAAAAACTGATGCCAATGCTCTTTCTATATCCATTCACCTTTCACGCTCAGAATTCAACTCTGACTCCAAACTTTGGTCTCTCGCTTGCATCTATGGCTCACTACAACTACTAGTATCAAATGTCATGCTACCAAAATGCTGAAAAACTCTCCCAAACATGTTTGAAGGGGATGGTCCAAAGCTTAAATCTCGAATCCAATCGGAGTTCTCTTTCCCAAATACTTTTGCTATGGCATCATCCTATGACATGTACTGAGATTACAAAGAAGGGTCTTAGGACAATGTCTCCTCAATTTGCTCCTGCAAAAGTAGAATATCCACTACATTAACATGTTTGCAGATGTGTAATTCCTATAACATAAAACATGAAGCAAAAACTAACCCTTATATCATTTGCTGCTTCATTGACATAAGTGTCGTTCGATTTCTTATGAACATGAAACCATAGTTTTGTTCTTCGCATAGGATGACCTAACTTATCAGCCTATATAGGAATATATATCAATTTAGATAATATATCTTAACTTAGATAATGAGTCAATACTTAAATAACAAGGTGTGGAAGGAAACTAGTTTAGCCCTTTTCCTAGCAAAGCTTTAAAGCCGACTATGTGTGGAACCAGTTGCTTTTGATGATTTGATGCATTTTTCTTACACATTTCCTATAATAAAAAGGAATCATTATTATTGACATTTGTATACATATTTTGATTAAATAGTGTACTTACATTAGACATGACCTTATACTTCTCCTCATTGTTCTTGTTAACAAAAGTCTTCCATTGATCCCAAGGAATCCCATTTGGGACCATTTCATACATTTCCTCTATAGTCAAGGAGCAATCATTGAACTTATGCCATATCGTTGCCTTGAAGTCCTTCCATTTTTTGCCCAAGTTCTAAAGTATCTAACTCCTTGCAACAGAATCTACTACATTAAACTGAAACCTTGACTTCAAAGAATAAAGAAAACAACTTTTGTTAATTTATATAATGAGTATGATTTGAAATACAAATAAATGTACAATTTTTTTTGCTACCTTGATTTCATTATCAAATATTTCATTCTTCCAAGCCTTAAGAACATTCCTTTAATTAGCATAAGTGATTAGGAGGTTAATAGGCTCAAAAGCCAATTGTCCCAGAATCTACCCATATATGCCAGTAGCTTCTTTGGTTGGTGCCCCATACTCATCAAAGGGGATAACTATCTTTTAGTTCTTTAGTCCGCATATGTTTGCTATCTTTATGTTGACCATTTTTCGAGCTTCATTAGGATCTATTTTGCAAATGAATGTTTAATTAGTATAATTAGATACAATAAATACTATCCATCAATGACATACTTACTTATAACCATGACTCTCCAATGGCCTCTAGGTGATGGATGATCTACCAGTGATTGTTGGGATAGTTCATCATCAACTACCCTTTACTGAGATGGTGGAGGATCTAATGCCACATGCTGGGATGGTAAAGAATTCATTGGTGACTCATATTGCATTGGTTGAAGAGGCTCAGTAGTGTAATGTTGTAAACACTCAGAATAAGTATGTGATGGAGGTTGTGGTAGATCATGTGATGTAGGACATGATTTCCTTGGGTTTCAAAACCACTTTTTCTGTGGCACAACTGTAAAAAATTTAACAATAAAAGTTAGAGACTTGAAAAAGACAAGTAAAAATATAATTACAACAAGTAGTAAAATTAAAATTAAATATAACTAATGATCAATATTAAATATTGAAATAAATTAAAAGAATAAACAAATGCAGTGCTTATCCTTACATAGCTATAATTTTAGCTATTTGTTATTCATTGTCCATATTATCCTCTGCATCTGGCATAACCATGGCCTCATCATTTGCATCCTCTCTTGCAAGGCTTATGGTTTCAACATAATCAGAGAAAAACATCTGAAAGTCTTGTGCTATAAGTGGCTCAATTTCACAAATTGTTTCTTCCACTTCCTTGCCCATATCATAAAAATCCCTTGGTTTTAAGTGGATAACATTACTCCAATCTTGATCCACTTCATCATTCATATAGTATATAATTTTTCCTTATGAAGCTAATATGTATGGATCATGCTCTTTATGCTCACCAATATGGATCAGCTGAGAGAAGTTAACAGAAATAAATTGTAATGGATCTTTTCTTATAACCCTATTGGTATTGACCTATTTACATTCGAATAAAATAACAATAAATTGGCCATGGTAGTTTAACTCAATGATATCAACCAGTTTTTCATAGTACCCTAACTTTACAATTGTAAAAATTCCACTATTTTGAGTTTTCAACCCTTCTTCCTAATCAACTGTGTGAAACTTGAAGCCATTAATGTTGTAAGTATTAAACCTCCTAGCTTGCTAAAGAGGTTCTTGAGCCAGAAACTTTAAATCATCACACACTTCTGTGTGATTATCGATGTTTATGATCTATAAGGATTGCATATTGTAACATATTACTTATATAGATTAAAATTGAAAAATTATAGACAAATAAGGACAATCAAACTTATGCTGTGAGGAAACCATTCAACAAATTCCTTATTAATAGCTTTTGTTAGATCAAGTTCGATTCTTGAGTCATCTCTTTGTTTGAGTCCTTAATTCTTCAATGAACGGATCAGCTATTGGATAATTGAACAACACATATCTATATGCTTATGCTAACTTTAATTGTGTTAGCATAAAAGTTGAGGCATGTCCAATCAGTCAACCTATCTTTGGAAAGATAGATAACTTTTGATAGGAGTCACCATGATTAAAGTCATCATTAACTTGTCCAAATTGATTGAATCTTGTCTTGATTCCATCTTGATACCTCGAATAGAAAGTAAAACATTCTTTAGCTAAGTAACCTTCGACTATAAAGCCTTCTGCTTGAGCCCTATTTTTCACATAAGACTTTAAATGTCCCTAGTGCCTATTGAGTACAAAGTAAAACATACAAATATGATTAGCTAAGCATCCAATTACTAGTATTGCAATTGCTATTGAAAACAAATCAAGTATACACACCTCTTAATGAGATACATCCATCGATAATATATGGGTCCTCCATGTTTTAGTTCTTCAACCAGATGAATAGCCACATGAACCATTATAGTGAAGAATGATCGAGGAAATAACATTTTCATATGGTAAAGTGTGAGTAAAATTCTTTCTTGAAGCTTGTCAAGCTCAATTGGATTCAATGATTTACTTCAAAGGAATCTGAAGAATGAACACAACTCGACTAAAACTACGTTTACTTTCTCTAGTAACAAATTGTGCAATGCCGATGGTAATAATTACTCCATAAGAATATGTGAATCATGACTTTTCAATCTAGATACCATACGATGTCTTAAATTATTACATCTTGAAATATTGCTTGAATATCCATAAGGTACTTTCACATTCTTTAATCTAAAGAGAAATACATCCTTTTAGGTATTTGTCATTGGAAAAAAGTACTGAAGGGTACTTTTCATTCTCATTAACCCACAGATCTTCCCTTATATTCATTGCTTATAGGTTTTTATGAGCATTAAGACGGTCTTTTGTCTTTCCTTATTCATCAAGCAAAGTATAGATCATATTATCACACTCATTTTCTTAATGTGCATAATATCAAGATTGTGATGTAACAAATTAAATTCCCAATATCAAAGTTAGAAAAATATACTCTTCTTCTTCCATTATTATGTTTGACTTTCACCTGCCAATGTACCTCAAGATCGTTTTCCTACATCTTTCATGCCAAGAACCTTTCCATACATGACATTAACATTTTTTAACTATTTTAAAATATTGGAACCAAATAGTATTTTTAGTGGCTCTCTTAACTTTGAGTTTCCATTGAATGAAGACTTATTAGACCTAAACCTATGAGATGTATCTAAAAAGTGATGATAACACATAAAGTACCACTTCTTACTATATGGAAAATGTTGATTCTCAAAGATAAAGTTACAAATTGAGCAAGCTAAGCTAGTGTTAGTGTTTCACCCATATAAGTTTCCAAGTCTAGGAAAGTCATTAATTGCCCATATTAAAGCTGCATGCATTTTGAACGTTTTATTTATTAATGCATCATATGTTTCCAAACCATCATTCCATAACTCTTGCAATTCCTAGATAGGTGGTTGGAGGTAAACATCTATTTCATTCCTAGGCATTTGCTTTCCTAGAATAATCATTAAGAGGATGAAAGAGGCCTACTTCATATACATCTAGGGAGGCAAGTTGTAGGGGATTAAAATAACTGGCTATATGCTATAATTGGTGCTTAAATTCCTATAAGGGTTGAAACCATCACTAGCAAAGCCAAGTCACACATTCCATGGATCAGAAGAAAATTCTGGATTTGATGAATCAAACCTCTTCCATGCTTTGGAATCCCTTGGATGTCTCATTAAATTGTCATTATTACTCCCCACAACATGCCACTTCATGGGCTCTATAGTTTTAGATAACATGAATAATCTTTGCAAATGTGACTTGAGTGGAAAGTAAAGTAACAATTTTGTAGGAGTTTTCTTCCCCTTCTTTCTACTCTCGGGTGTAGCCTTTCCATTATTATTGCCATTTAGTTTCCATCTAGAGGTATGACATTTTTTGCACTTTTTTATATCTATATTCTCTCCTCAATAAATTATGCAATCATTTGGACATGCATGTATCTTTTTGTAGTTGACCTTGAGCTTATTAATAACTTTTTTAGCCTCATAGAAAGGTTCAAAGATCTTTGCATGAGCAAATGCATCATATAATAACTCTAATATCATGGACATTGCTTTATTAGTAATCCCACACAAGCACTTAATATTATAGAGTTTAATTAAAAAAGAGAGTTTTGAATATTTGGAGCACCCTTCATATAATTCTTGATTTCCATCTCTAGCTAACTCATAAAATTCTTTTGTTTGTTCACTTTGACCGGTATTTAGATTTAACTCCTCATCTTTAGCAATTAGTTCTAGTGATGTGTCAGATTCTTTCAAGTTGTGTCTAGAGATCCCAAACGCATCATTTATCATCCATTGAATTGAATTCTCATGGGACTTTGATGTAGATGGTTCATTGGCATGATACTCACTAGTTGAAGTGTCTACAATACTTGATTCCCTATGCTAAATCCACTTTATGTATCTAAATGGAAATTGTTTTGGATCAAGTGTTCATATGCTTCATTTCTAGCTAACCATTGCCCAAATCTATAATCAGGACATAAACATTTTATTCTGCCTTTAACAGATTGATTTAAAATTACAAAATCCAAAAAATCCTCTAAACCCTTAGCATATTCAGTCGTGTTCCTAAGCAAAGTAATCTAAGATTTATACATTACCATGGCTAGTCCACTACCTACCCAAGAATGAAAATTATAGAAGGCTCATGAGATCCAACTGGAGCATGTCTAGTTCCAAGATCTTTTATCATGTTTAAAAGATTGAAATCCAAAATTGTCTTAAGCCAGTTCATTGTCTAAGACTTTTAATATGTAAGTAATTAGGTGATAGTCTATGAAGGGGTACTTGGATAATAAGTTTTTAATTGTTAAATGATTAAAATAATTATTAAAGAATTAATAAATCATTATTTAATATTCTAAATAATTATTACGCAATTAAAATAAAAATTAAATAGGTGATAAATAATTATTAAAATTTTAAATTAATTATTCAATTATTAATAAATAATTTTTAAGTAATTTAAATAATTATTAAATAATTAAAATAGTTAAATAATTTTTAACTAATTTTTAAGTAATTGAAATAAATAAAAATAATTATTAAGTAATTTAAATAATTATTTGGATAATAGGTTTGTAATTGCTAACTGATTAAAATAAAAATTACACAATTAATAAATAATTATTAAAATTTTAAATTTGTTATAGGTATTTTTCGATATTGTGTAAAATAGGCTGGAAAAAGCCCAACAAATAAGTTTAGCTAACAAAGGCCTAGCTCGAAGCAGCTTGAGGTTGTTCAATCAAGACATCAGGTTGCCAAGGGAATGAGCTCGAATAGTGGAGTAGCGATGAGGTGTGCTTGGATCGTTAGACCAATGTGTCCAACTACTAAGATGCGGGCCATGAGCACAGGGAACAAAACAAGGCAAAGCACACTAGAGACAAGACCAACTCATGTAGCCAATAGTTCACCCTATGTGAGCTCACATCACTAAGCGAGCTCGACATCACTGATCAAGGTCAGCAGCGATCCCGGATAGGGGCCCTAGCTCACGAGACACAGCATCTTGCCCAGCTAAAAGCTCGCCATGGTAAAGACTGGAAGCAAACAACCTCTCATAGACTCAACTCATAATGCCCATCTGTAAAAGCAACTTGTAGGGCCCACTCATAGAAAGTAACCTATAGAAGCCAATTTGCAATAGTCTAGGTTATCTGTTATATTTATTTGATGTAACAGAATTACAACTTGTTAGATTACATTTGTAACCTCCCAGTCTCTATAAATAAGAGGAGGAAGATCACTATAATCTAAGTGGAAAGAAAGATATTGAAACTTTGTAAAAATTTCGCCAAAGCAATAAAACTCACTATGGATGTAGGGACTGGTGCCGCCTGATTTTAACCAAACCATGCTAAAAATTCCTCTACATCCTTGCTATTTTTCCTCTCCATCCCTTCATCCTTCTTCTTGCACAATCAAACTGTAGTTTGAGTCTATAAGAATTGTTCAAGTTGGCTAGATTTGGACTAAACTGAAATCCACTGTTAACATTTTGGCACTATCTGTGGGGACTCATTTGTGTCCAGATTCAGTTTCTAGCCAGTAGACGCTCCCACCATTGGAATCATAACCAGCTTGCCCCTGATCCCGGAATTGATGAAATACAAACATCTCACCAACCCCAACAAAAGTTTGAAAGCATGATGAGAGAGATGGCTGAGGTAGTCAAAGTGCTAGCACAAGCACAAGCCTTGGGTGCACAAAAGTAGGTTGAGATCACTGCACAACTCCGGTGGCTACATGAGAAAGTCCAAGAGGAAAGATCAACTAAATGAATACGTCAGCACTCTGATTCAACTTGCTCTTTTAACTGATGAACAAAGTCAAAAGCTCACCAAACATGCGAAAATCGTGACAGTTAGCAATATAGATGCTTGCACTGAGATAAGAGTTCAAGTAAAACCAACTGAGGATATACCTCAGGTCGTTGCTCCAGCGACTAAGAAAAAATGAATCAGCAATCTTCTAGCCAACAATCTAAAGCACATGGCCCCAATATGGAGGAACTATTTCAGAGGATAAAGTAATTAGAGAAATTCCCTTGAACTTGAGATGAATAGGCTCATTGCGAGGAGAGCTTCCTATTCTCCAAAGAGATTTAAGCACTACCCCTCCCTCATAAGCTCAAAATCCCCATGCCATACAATGGGGATAGTGACCCATACGACCATATGGATGCATTCAATGTACAAATGGACCTCTAAACAACCTATCCTATGGTTAAATATTGTGTCTTCCTAGCTACACTAGGAGGCATACCTTGAGCATGGTTCAAAAGTCTCCCAGCTCAAAACATCAATAACTGGGAAGAGTGCCAAAGAAAATTCACTAACCAATACCGAGTGTTGAGGAAGTAGCTCGTGCCTCCTTGCCACCTTATAATGATCTTCTAGTATAGACATGAGTTATTAAGAGATTACATAACCAGGTTTAGGTATGAGGCCAATTCTATAGAGAATCCCTCAGAAGAAAATATCTTAATAGCAATCTCAGCGGGACTCCACAAAGACAAAATGCGGTAAAAAAGCTTGTACAAGTTCCCAGTAAGAGATCTAGCTGAATTCTATGAATGAGCTACCAAATAGATCATGTGGGAGGAAACCTTTGGTACGAATAAGTTCAAGCAAAAGGATGAAGTAAACAACTTTGTCCAAAATAAGAGAAGCATCAAAAATAGAAGTGAAAACTCTAACAACCAGCTCGCAAAGAGGTCCATGAATGACCAATCTCGGCACCAAGGTCACCATGAAAGCTACAACATTCTATTTGATACTCAAGATAGAATCTTTATAGCAAAACAAGACAAGGAAGATTTTAGGAGACCTAAACCTTTGAGAAGCCCTAACAAGCGCGGGACACGAGTAAGTTTTGTACCTATCATAATGAGGTTATTCATAACACCTCGAAACATTGGGCACTCAAGGATGCCATTGAGGACCTCATCAAGAGAGGTTGCTTGTAGGATTACATGGTGCATCCCAAAGGATAGCAACAACCTCAGCACCCCTAGTGAGATCCCGATTAGGGGTGGACCTTAATGATAAGGACCATTTATTAACTATAAAATCTAGTCAGTTAAGCTCACTAAGGCACAAAGACACTAAAATAAACATCACCTGCCTGGCAATAGGATTGCTTTTCCACTTAGCAAAAAGATTATTGTTCAACTAAGCAACAAGATTGCTGTAAGACTAAGCAACAAGATTGCTATCCCACCAAGCGACAAGCAACAAGATTGCTCTCCCACTGAGCGACGAGCAACAAGATTTCTGTCTTATTAAGCAATAAGATTGCTGCAGGGTTGAGCAACAAGATTGCTATTTCACTGAGTAACAAGCTTGCTATGAAATTGAGCAATAAGATTGCTGGTAGAGTCATATGCACAAACCAACCTGGGCAATGAGAATGCTGGTTGAGCACACCTGTGACATATCTTTGTGTTCCCCCTCGAGCTCATTTAGACATAACTTTCATATGGTCCATCAACCATTAAACTCACCACACAGAAAAAATGATGAAATAGAAGCGTTCAATGACAACGTTGCAAATTGCATATTCAAGCTTTTGCCAGCAAATTACAACTCCCAGTTTGCTAAGCAAACTAAGAGTTGGGGTTGATGTTATAGGTATTTTTTGATATTATGTAAAATGGGCTGGCAAAAGCCTAACAAAAAAGTTCAGCCAACGAAGGCCCAACTCGAACCAGCTTAAGGTCACTGAATTGAGACATCAGGCCATGAAGGAAATGAGCTCGAATAGTGAGGTAGCAACAAGGCATGAGACACTAAGATGTGAGCCACAAGCATGGGAAAACAGAACAAGGCAAAGCACACTAGAGACAAGACTAACTCCCATAGCCAATAGTTTACCTTGTGTGAGCTCACATTGCCAAGCGTGAGCTCGATGTCATTGGTCAAGGTCAGTAGCAATCCCAGATAAGAGCCCCAGCTCATGAGACACAACATCTTGTCCAACTAAAAATTCACCATGGTAAAGACCGGAGGCAAACACTCTCTCATAGATTCAACTCACAATGCCCATTTGCAAAAGTAGTTTGTAGGGCCCACCTGCAGAAAGTAACTTGTAGAAGCCAATTTGTAATAGTCTAGGCTATCTTTTATATTTATTTGATGTAACAGAATTACAATTTGTTAAATTACATTTATAACCTCACAGCCTCTATAAATAAGAGAAGGGAGATCACTGTAAGCTAAGCTAAAAGAGAGATACCAAAACTTTGTAAAAATTTCGCCAGAGCAATAAAACTCACCGTGGATGTAGGGATCGGTGCCACCTGATTTTAGCCAAACCATGCTAAAATATCCCTTTGCATCCCTGCTGTTCTTCTTCTCCATCCCTTCATCCTTCATCTTGCACAACTAGATTGTAGTTTGAATCCATAAGAATTTCTCAAGTTGGTTAGATTTGGATTGAACCGAAATCCACCGTCAACAAAATTAATTATTCAATTATTATTAAATAGTTTTTAAGTATTCTAAATAAATAATAAATAATTATTAATTGATTAAAATAATAAATAATTAAAACTATTAAGTAATTTCCAACTAATTTTTAAGTAATCAAAATAAATAAAAGTAATTATTAAGTAATTTAAATAATTATTCCCCTCCTTTTCATTTTGGCCATTGTTTTATTCTTTTACAGCAGGTGACGGAAAGGGGTTTTGGGCGATGGGTTGGTTCATTTTTTCCACTCTAGTTGCTGGCTAGATTTACATTTTCATGGTTTTAGTTTGATAGCATGAACATTTCAAATAAAATGTTACGTATGTTTGCGAGTCTTCTTAATTCTCTATTTTTTCTTTTCTTTTTCTTCCCTCTACTAAGCTAAAAGTAAGTTTAACATCTTTAATAAGAAGTTTCCATACATTTATTGGGTTGTTTATGTTCTCTCCTTTCTAACAGCCTATTCATTTTAACTTGTGTCATCTTTTCCATAGTATTCTTCTGCTTCCCAGATCAGTGCATAGCATTTTGTTGCTT
>JANHAO010014492.1:0-15283 GCA_026873985.1 Saraca asoca
GATTACTACATCGAGAGTACCACTTACAAGTTGATTTTTTCTATCCAAAGACTAAATGTCAATGTTGTGCTAGGTATCTTGTGATGGGAATTGCCATTATTTGAATTTGTTAACCATGTTGAATTTAGATTTTGATTGTGAGCTTATTGCTTTGTTTATATTGTTCCAGATTCAATGAATGCTTTTGTTTCCACAAAATCTAGGAATATTAACTCTATCCATATGCTTAATGGCACAAACTTTAAGAATTGGAAAGAGAACGACATCATCATTCTTGATTGCTTGGATTTAGACCTTACTCTTTGGGTTGAGTGACCCTCTACTCCTATGGATGCAAATTCCTCTAATGATAAGAGTGATTTAGAGAAATAGGACCACTTAAATATCATAGGTCATATGATCATAAGATGTTCAATTCCAGACACAAAAGCATAATGTCCGAAGAGACTGACACAAAATTATTGCTTAAAAAACTTGAGAAATGTTTTGCCAAAAATGAAAAGATAGAGACAAATACTCTTCTGGGAAGTCTTGTTTCCGTGAGGTATAAGGGCAAAGGGAAATCAGGGAGTATATTATGGAAATGTCTCATTTTGCATCAAAATTGAAGGCATTAAAGTTAAAGCTATCTGAGAACTTGCTTGTGCATTTGGTTTTGATCTCTCTTCGTACACAATTTAGTTAATTCAAGGTTAGTTATAACTACTAAAAGGAGAAATGGACTTTTAATGAGTTCATTTCACATTTTGTACAAGAAGAAGAGAGATTGAAGTAAGAAAAGATTAAGAGTACTCATTTGGCTTCAACCTCTAAGGATAATAACAAGGAAGTTGTGGTTGCTCCACCACAAAAGAACCAACATAAGGAATAGAAAGAGCAAACTAAGGGATTTGCTTGCTACTTCTGTGGAAGTACTTCTCATAAGAAGAAACAATGTACCAAGTATCAGGTTTGGCGTGTAAAGAAAGGTACATTTCTTAATTTGATTTATTTATGAGGTTAATTTAACTTTAGTTCCTTGACATACTTAGTAGATAGATTCCAATGCCACTACTCATATAAATGTGTCTATACATGGTTGCTTGAGCTGCCAAAAGCCAAGTGATGATGAAAGATACAGTTATATGAGTGATGACAAGCCTGTCGAAGGTGAAGTAATAGGGACTTTTAGGTTATTGTTAAAGATTGGATTTTATTTGGATTTGAATGAAACTTATGTTGTATCATTATTTAGACAAAATTTGGTTTTTGTTTTTGTATTGGACAAATTTGGTTACTTATGTTCTTTTGGAAATAGTAAGTTGAGTCATTTTCATGATTTAAAGCTTGATGGTTCTAGTTCCTTATTCGGATATGGTAACTTTTACTTACTTGATATGGTTACATCTTTTAATGAAACCTTACATGTTAATTCACATTATACTAAAAGGAAATTAACTAATGAGAATTTTGCATCACTCCAAGATAAGTGTTTAGGGTATATCTCTAAATAAAGAGTTGAAAGACTTATGTCAGATGGAATTCTTGATCCCTTTGATTTGTCAAACTTTAAAGTTTGTGTTGAATGCATTAAGTGGAAGCAAACAAATATAAAGGTATTAAGTGTCAAAAGATCTTCAGACATCTTAGAACTAATACATACAAACATTTGTGGGTCATTCCCTATGGCTTCTTAGAATGGTCAACAATATTTTATTACATTTATTAATGATTTCTCATGTTATGGATACCTTTATCTCAATCATGAGAAGTCTTAAGCACTGGACAAGTTCAAGGCTTTCAAAGCTGAAATTGAGAATCAACTTAACAAAAGAATTAAAGGAGTTAGGTCTGATTGTAGTGGTAAATACTACGGTAGATATGACAGATTAGGTGAACAATGCCTAGGACCATTTGCCAAATTCTTAGAGAAATGCATTATTGTCCCATAATACACCATGCTAGGGTGCCTTAGCATGAATCGTGTTGCTGAGAGACAAACCAGAACATTAAAAGACATAGTAAGAAGTATGATTAGTCATACCACCTTACTAAATTCACTCTAGGGAAAGGCATTAAAGACTATAACTTACATCCTTAATAGAGTTCCAACTAAAGCAGCAACCAAAACTCTTTATGAATTATGGATGGGTAAGAAGCCTAGTATAAAGCATTTGCATATTTGGGGTTGTCCAACTAAGGCAAGGCCTTATAGGCCAAATGAAAAGAAACTGGACTCAAGAATTGTTAACAGCTATTTTAGGTACTTTGAACGGTTTTACGGGTATAAGATTTATGATCCAATAACTAAGTCCTTCTTTGAAATGGGAAATGCTTGATTCTTTGAGTATATTGAGTTTGGGTGGAAAGATAAGCTTAGAAACTTTATCTTTGAAGAGGAATTCATTTCTCTTTCTATAGTTATTATTGACCATGATTAGGCTTCTATTCTTGACATTGTTCAAGAAGCAACTTCAGAACCACAAGATAATTTTGAAAATCTCATTAATCAAGATCAGCAGGTTATTCCTAAAGAACAAACTTAACAATCTCAAAAACAAATGCCTTTAAGGAGATACACTAGAGAAAGGAGAAATGCAAGTCTGGAAGATTATATCATCTTTCTCCAAGAACATGAGGTAGACATTGGAATGGTGGAAGATGATCAAATTAACTTCCGTCAAGCCATTGAAAGTTCTAACACTTAAAAGTAGGTTAATGCCATGAATGAGGAAATCAAGTCCATGAGAGACAATGACATTTGGGATCTTGTCCTATTGCCTAAAAGTATGAAACCCATTGGTTGCCAATGGATATTTAAGACCAAGAGGGATTCAAAAGGTGTTGTGGAAAGATATAAGGCTCATCTTATCGGCAAAAGCTTTACTCAGAAGGGAAATATTGATTAAAAAGAGGCATTCTCTCCTATTTCTTCGAAAAACTCTTTTAGGACTATAATGGCACTTGTGGCACATTTTGATCTTCAGTTACATCAGCTAGATGTTAAGACATTGTTTCTCAATGGTGACATTGATGAGACAATTTATATGATGCAGCATAAAAACCTTTTTTTAGGAGATTCAAAGTAGATAGTTTGCAAATTAATGAAATTCATCTATAGGCTTAAGCAAGCTTCCTGTTTTTATCAAAGAAATTTGAGATGAAAGATCTAGGTGATGCTTCTTTTGTGCTAGAAATACAGATGTACTAAGATTACTTTCAAGGTACTCCTGGGTTGCCACAAAAGAGTTATATCAAGAAGGTTCTTAAAAGATTTGGCATGTAGGGTTGTAAACTAAGTGACACTCCTATTGCTAAGGGAGACAAGTTTAGTCTTGATCAATGCCCTAAGAATAATTTTGAAACTAAAGAAATACAAAAGATTCCTTATGCTTCATTGTAAAAAGACTGATGTATGCTCAAGTTTGTACATGTCTGGATATTGTGTACACTGTTGGGGATGTTAGGCAAATATTTGAGCAATCTGGGAATGGATCATTGAAAAGCATCCAAAAGGGTCATGCGGTATCTTCAGAGAACAAAAGACTACATGCTCATATATAGGAGATTGAATCAGTTAGAGATCATTAGGTTTTCCAACTTCAATTTTGCAGGATGCCATTACAATTGTAGATCCACTTTAGGCTATATCTATCTGCTTGTCAGAGGAGTTATTTCCTAGAAAAGTGCTAAGCAGACACTTGTAGCTTCTTGCACCATGGTGGTTGGATTTATAGCATGTTATGAGGCATCCAATCATGGGATATAGCTACAGAATTTTGTCATTAGGTTACAAATTATGGATAGTATTGAAAAACCATTAAAGTTATTTTGTGATAATAAGTCAGCAATGCTATATTCCAACAACAATAGAAGCTCGTCAAAGTTAAAGCACATAGACATTAAGTTCCTAATTGTTAAGGAAAGAGTTCAAAGTGGTCAGATATATATAGAGCATATTGGAACAAACTTCATAATTATAGATTCACTTACTAAGGGTTTACCACCTAAGGTCTTTTATGAGCATATCGCTCATATAGGTGTTATATCACTTAATGATATGTTAGTTTAGTGGGATTTTGTATTTATGGATGCTTTTGTTTATAGATATGTTTTATGGATATTTTATGATTATTTACCATAATATAAAGATTTTATATATTTACATTTTGATTTTGTTTGGTTTGATCTTCCTAAGGAACAAGGTTTGACTAGCTGGAAATAGGTGTGTTAAGATCACATTGCATGAAATTTCCATGCTACATATCCATGCTTGATGTATGTCATTAGTTATATTGATATATGTGACCATTGATGGATCTAGTTATGATAATTGCATTGAAGATTGCCTTAGACCTATGTTGATATGATTAATGGACTGGATTGATTAGAGATGATTTTGGTAATAATAGTAATTTTGAGCTCATAAGGTTATATTATGATATACGATTATACAGTGTTATATATATACATGTGTAGTCCAAGTGGGAGATTGTTAGATTTTTTTAATGGATATATACATTATGTGTGTATATAATTGTATATTATGTACAATCATGAGGTTTAACCTAAATCAAAATGATCTAATAAAATTTAAGGATAAAAAGGTTTAAATCATTTCTTTAAGTGTGAGCTTTTTATGTGTAGAGACTCTTAAAGTCTTATTTCTTATTTATGATGGACAAATTAATAATAAGAAAAGTTAAGAAATGTATAAAGTGGTTATGGTCCCTAAATTGGATGTAGGGTTTTATTTTCTGATATCCCATTATTAGAAAATAAAAAGTACATTTTCTTAAAAATTCATATGTATCAATTTGGAGGATTAAGAGCCGCGAAAACCACAATCACATTAGCTCCTATGTATTCAAGTATGCTTCTGCATCTAGTATATTTTTCTTGATGATTGAACATGAAAGATTTGAGTTTTGATAATGGATTTTATTATTTTTTTTATCATGATTAAAGTTTACTAACGCAATCTATCTTATTTGACAATAATAAATACTTATAGAAATTTGAAACACTTTGGAGATTAGTTTTAAATATTGAATTTCCTAACCTCCATGAATTCATATTTAATCCAA
Source organism: Saraca asoca (assembly GCA_026873985.1). Classification (NCBI taxonomy): domain Eukaryota; kingdom Viridiplantae; phylum Streptophyta; class Magnoliopsida; order Fabales; family Fabaceae; genus Saraca; species Saraca asoca. The sequence goes on from JANHAO010014492.1 coordinate 5,067, forward strand.
GGACATCAGGTTTACTCATATTGTTAATATTTACATGTTATGACCTTTCTTTCTAGGTTTCAAAGTGCTGAATCATAGCTATAATTTACAAGATAGAGAGTAATTACGGCTACTATTATGATCCATGCAACTTATGCAAGAGGAAAGTTAAACCTCGTAGTAATGGTTTTTTCTACTACAATTATGACGGGTCCCCACCATTCACAATTTCTTGATAAGTAATTGGAATGGATCACTATTACATAAACCTATAAATGATTTTGGGATTTTTTTACATAGTTTCTATATGTTTTTGAAAAAAATTGTGTTACAAACTCTATGAATAGATTTAAAATGCAAGTTATGATCATGGACCATAGTGGTACTACCTTTTTTTTACTCTTCGGTCATGAGTCTTACAATTCATTAAGAAGATTGCAACTAAGTTGAAGGATGTATTAATCAAGGTACAACTTATCTAAACTATATCATAAATTTCCTAGTAAAATACTTAATGAATTCTTTTGCTTGTAGGATGAAAATGAATTTGTCTTCCTTCCTGAATTGAATCAAATCAAATACAAGAAGCTTTTCTTCAATATGGAGATTTCAAAATACAATATTAAGAATCTGAACCACAAATGGGAAGAAAATATTTTCAAAGTGCTTATCATTAGTGATAATGAATTGGAAATTAAAGATTACCTCAAAAGCATAGAAACCAATCAGGTAATAATTTGCTTGATATTTGCTTCTTGGGTTGTAATAAATGAGGTCTTAATATAGTTCAGGTGCTACTATGAATATATATCAATGTAGTTGTTATTTTGTATTTAGTTACATGTGCAAGCAAGTTCCAATTCAATGAATGTGAATAGAACCTTGAGTGAAAAGAAAGAAGTGAATTGATATGATATTATCTTATTGATGTTGGCTACCTATAATAATTATAGAGGATATTATCTAATGTTGATATGGATTGTATCACATTAGAGTATGAATATGGTTGTTTTTATATTATTATACTAATTCCTATGGCAATAATCTAAAAGACATATATATGATGCTGCTCCTTATAGTAAACAAAAGTGTTGAAGGTTCAATTATTGACAATGGTTAATGGTTGATAAATTGATAATTATAAATTTTTTTCCTTCATTCTTTTGTGTGAAAATGAAATTTGTATAGGATGCTACAATGCTAATGCTATATCTAAGTATCATTTGAAAGATTTTCTTTATACAGAGAATAAAATCCCAATACTTGTGTGATTTCTAGATAAAGAGTTGTTGATTTAGTTTTTTGCCTTTTAAATTCTTGTGAACATAGCACCTTGAAATGTGGCATATTTATGGTTTCATGTCTAATATTAATTTTTGACATAAACCATTTTTGTATAAAGTATTTGACTTTTTTTTTTCATAAATTGCTTTTCAAAGTTAATTATCTCTCTTTCATATGACTAGAAAATCTAAATAATTTCATTGTAGAATACAAGCAAAACTTTGATATAAGTCTTGGCCAGTTTATATTTCGGTATATAAATTTCTTATTATTTGAAGTGTCATAATCTCCTAATTTATTCTTATATAATATAATTAATCATTAGATATTTACTTGTTGTAAGATATGTTCATCACAATATATTTTTTCTCAATCTTCAAAGGATGTTGTTGAAGACAATAGTAAATATTATGCTGATTATGCTAATATGAAGGTAAATCAAAATGAGATTATAAGATTTGTTTTTCAATCAAATAGATTTATTAATACATAATTTGTTTAAATCAAATGGCAATTATATTTTACTTAAATTTGTTCATTATTTTTCTTTCCTATTATGTAGGAGAGCATTTTAGTTCTTATGAGAATGAACCAAACTTCTCTCCCTTTAGTAACATTACTTCACAAAAAAGAGTTGTTCCAAGTACAGAACCTAAGATCGAAGGATTGACACATATTGTCACACCTTAATCTTCTAGCACCAAAACTTTAAAGAAGATTATATTAGAAAAGTTAGGTTGAGGTTGTGATTGAAGTTTTGCTATCTTTGGAGCATCATTATAAATTATAAATATGTGACATTTGAAGCTGCTATTTTGTTTCATTATTGCCTTATAGAAATTTCATTGTAACTCTCTCTCTTTCTATATATATATATGTATATATATATATATCAAAATTATAACTCCTATGTTACATTTCTATTTAAATCATTTTTTTTCTAGAAACTACATTTCTTATACAAAAAATAGAAGTTAACTGTTATATGAGAAATTTGGATCGTGTTTGAAGGGTTGGTAAATGGCCTCAGCATGGCGAAAACCCAGTGCGAAGAGTATTCTGAGTGCTACGTCTCCAGCTTGCGTCACAGAAATGATCTCCTTAACTTGAGCTCGCCCATGATGAAGCGGGCTCGGCCCCATCATCGCACAGGACTGACACTTCCCAGACTAAAGAATCTAGCTAGTGAGATGCGATCTGTGACCCGAGAGCTCGCTAGACCAGAGATCAAATATTAACTCATGTCCTACCTAGCTGACACATCGGGCCCACCTGCAGGAGGCAATCTGTAGTAGCTGAATTACTAGATTTAGTCTGTCTATCTAGTTTTGTACATTAAATACTGATGTAATAGATTTACTACATGTAAAATTACTATTATAACCTCCTCTCCTCTATAAATATGAGGAAGGAGCCTTCTGCTAAGGAGTAGAGAGAGAGAAGAGGATGGCTGTATACTGAAACTCTATAGAAATATTTTTTGATCAATACATTACCGTGGATGTAGGGTCCGGTTCTATTCAGATTTGGCCGAACCACGTTAAAATCTTATGTTTGCCTGTTGCTCTCCCCTCCTTTTTTGTGTGTTTAGTTAATTTTTTGTATTCGAATCGGTTAACAGCTTAAGATCCCAAAAGAATCCCCCGTTGGCTAGAGTTTGGACCTAAAATTGAATTCCATCGTCAACATTTTGGTGCCATTTGTGGGGATCTCACCTGTTCTGGTTCATTTCTTGTTGTAATGGCTAGGGGAAGAGCTATCAAAGCTTCAAATGCATAGTTCAACCCTCCAGAAGGGCATGTTTCAATGACAGACTCCTCTACCACTCCTGCCATAGGAACAACCACTGGCATCCCTCCTGCCAGCTCTATCAGACCAGTTCTCACCGCCAACGGCATCGACGGAGTACAAACCTGGCTCCAATGTTAGTAGAAACTTGAAAACATGGTGGGAGAATTAGCCAAAATAGTTGTGATGTTGGTACAATCATAAGCTCAGGGTGCACAAGAACGAGCTAAGATTGTCATGCCTGGGGGTGAATGTCCTAGTGAAACTGACCGAGAACGGACTCTGAATCACCATCTGTATGGTCAGAGAAGTGAATCGAGCCACTAAGTCCCTAACCAAAAACTGGGGGACTTGGATATCTTGGTAGAAAACCTCCTTCGAAGAGTAAAGCATTTGGAGGAGCACCCTCAAACTTGAAATGACCAAGCTTACCTCGAGGATCAAACTCCTTTCTCTAAGGAAATCGAGGAGGAATCCCTCCTGTGCAAACTCAAAGTTCCAACTATTTTGCTTTATGATGGAGATAGTGACCCACATAACCATCTGGACCTATTCAACATCCAGATGGATCTCCAAACTTCTAACTCCTTAATCAAGTGCTGCGTCTTCCCCAATACATTGGGTGAAACTCCTCGAATATGGTTTAGAAGCCTCCTAGCTCGCAGCATTAGCAGTTGGAAAGAATGCCAGAAAAAGTTTATCAACTAGTACAGAGTGCTGAAGAGGTAACTCGTGCCTCCATGCCATCTCACTATGATCTTCCAAAGTAAGCACGAAAAGTTGAAAGACTACATTGCTCGCTTCAAACGCAAAGTCAATAATGTAAAGAAGCCTTCGGATGAGGCCATCTTGACTATCGTTTCAGTAGGACTTTGCAAAGATGGAAAGCTGTTCAAAAGTCTGTACAAGTCCCTGGTTAGTAGCTTGGGTGAATTTTATGAGCGAGCGACAAAATAGATTAGATGGGAAGAGACTTTCAGTTCACAGAAGCCCGAGATGGGCAGCTTGGCTCAGAATAAGAAAAGGAGTAATCACGGAGAAGAGAAAGACAATAATGACCCTTAATTCGCTAAGAAGAACAAGGATGAGTGACCTCCATTTCTAAGTCACCACAGCTCCTATAGCATCTTGTTAGATGCCCAGGACAAGATTTTGGCGATGGAAAGGGACAAAAAGGATTTCAGAAAACCTCCACCCTTGAAGACTCCTAGTAAGTCCAGGCCCAACCGGGAGAAATTTTGTGCATACCACAACGAATTTGGGCACGTCACCTTGGAATGTTGGGCATTGAGGGACACTATTGAAGATCTCATTAAGAGAGGTCATTTGCAAGACTACATGGTGCAACCTTCCAAGCAAGGGCTTGGACTATCTCGTTAGAACCTTAAGCAAGAGTAATCCCCCATAATCAGGACTATTTATTAAATTTCTGTAATTTTGTAATTTATATAAACATTTTAAATATCTTTATTGATTTTGAAATTTCTTCAAATAGGTAACTCGCCTAAATGGCACTCTTTATTTAGGCATAAGATTATTAGTCACCTCTTTATTTGGGCACAAGATCGCCCTAACCACAAGATTGGTCACCTTTTTATTTAGGCACAAGATCACCTTGGCCATAAGGTTGGCGAACTCTTTATTTGGGCACAAGATTGCCCCAATCACAAGATCGATCATCTCTTTATTTAGGCACAAGATCACCCCAACCACAAGATTGATCATCTCTTTATTTGGGCACGAGATCGACTTGACCACAAGATCGGTCACCTCTTCATTTGGGCACAAGATTGCCCTAGACACAAGATTGGCCAACTATCATTTTGTAGCTCTCATGTGAACTGACCTCGTAACTTTCATGTCATCAAATTTTGCAACTCTCATGCAAACTGACCTCACAGTATTTGTGTGATTGAATTTCATAGCTCTCATGCGAACTTATATACTTAATTGGCCACTAGATTGGCTTAAGCACGAGATCACTCATTCTCTTATTTTGTAGCTCTCATGCGAAGCTATCTACTTAATTGGCCATGAGATCGCCTGATGATAAGATCACTCTAATTCATAGATCAAATGTTTACAGTTCTCACACAATTTTTTGATTATGCACGGATCACATGCAAAATTGTTTGGATAATACTCGCACAAGAAATAAGAACAGTGTATAGAGATCATAAATAGAAATCTTATTCATTAAAAAGCCTCAACAGGGTAACACTACATCAGAAAGCCAGAAGTACAAAAGGAAAAGCTATAACTAATTTTTTTCTTCCAAAAAGAAGGGCTAGCCACAAAGGGATACACCCTAGCTTATTAAAGCTTGTGAGCCCACCGGGGGCTTCAACTTTCTTCTTCCAATGCTTCCCCGGTAGCAGCATAGTAGCTCCTTATTTCTTCCAGCCTGCAGCTCCTCATCTGACTCATGAATGAAGCAAATCAGGAAAGTACCGGGAACTTGGCCAGCCGAACAATTACCTCATAATAGTGCCAAGAGGATGTACTCCGAGATCCATATGAGCTCTCCCCATGTTATCAGAGAAGCCAAATCTTTTGAGTTATCTATGCATCATACCATACACACCCTAGTGGAGAGCCAGAATGTCAGAAATAATGGAGGTTCATTTGGAATCTTCATGGTTTGCTCAATGCAAAGACAAAAGGGGTTTCCCCTCCCTTAAATAGAGCTAGGTCCGGCTCCACCAAAGAGTCCAGATTCATCCCCCCTAGTCATTGTCATTTATTACCTCGAAAAAGGTTAAGGTTGACTCACCAACGATCATCAGACACATGTCATAGAAAGCACAACCTAGAATAGATGAAATGACAATCTTGGAGAAAATTTTGACTTAGTGATGGTAGAAAAGTCTTAACTCCCATCCCGTGAAGCGAGCTGAGAGTTGGGGGGCTTATGCCTAAGCACGGTGAAAACCCAGTGTGAAGAGTATTCAAAGTGCTACATCTCCAGCTCGCATTGCAGAAGCGATCTCCTTAGCTCAAGCTTGCCCATGATGAAGCGGGCTCGGCCCCATCATTATGCATGATCGACACTTCCTAGACCAAAGAATCTAGCTAGTGAGATGCGATCTGTGACTTGAGAGCTCGCTAGACTAAAGATCAAAGATCAACTCATGTTCTACCCAGCAGACACGCCAAGCCCACCTGTAGGATGCAATCTACAGTAGGCAAATTACCAGATTTAGTCTGTCTATTTAGTCTTGTACTTTAAATGCTGATGCAATAGATTTATTGCATGTAAAATTACTATTGTAACATCCTCTCCTCTATAAATATGAGAAAGGAGCCTTTTGCTAAGGAAGAGAGAGAGAGAGAGAAAAGGACACCTGTATACTGAAACTCTGTAGAAATATTTTTCGATCAATACACTACCATAGATGTAGGGTCCAGTTTTGTTCGGATTTGGCCAAACCACGTTAAAATCTTGTATTTTCCTATTGCTCTTCCCTCCTTTTTTGTATGTTCAGCTGATTTTCTATATTTGAACTGATTAATAGCTTGAGATCCCAAAAGAATCCCTCGTTGGCTAAAGTTTGGACTTAAAACCAGATTCCATCATCAATATTAACATAATCCCTCTGCCATCTTCCTTTCACTATGGCGGTGTGGGGGCCTCCACTAAGATAAAAGGTTAGTTTTCATTCAATGTTCAACCAACATTACAAATATATCACTATTTTTTTTAGGGCTCAAAAATCACTATATTTTCCTTTTGATTAGTGAAGTTTTTTAATTTTTGAATTTTTTTGTAATAATTATGGAAACCTTTTAATTTCCCCAATAAACCATAAGTTGCATATAAGAATTTTTTTTAGTATCAATTAAGATAATATTCAAATTTTAATCTACATATGGAGGTTGTCTTTGTTAAACCTCCTTATTTGTATTTCTCCTTATTATATCTTATAATATAATAGAGATATGCTAAAAATTTAAATTAAATTATAAGAACTAAGCCAAGAGTGAGGATTATATTCGAAGGAATACATATAAAATATTAGAGATTAGAGATATTCCAATAATTAAAAATTAAATTATTAGAGGTAGGTCAAGAGTTTGGAAACTACATATTGCTTCTCTTTGCTATCACTTATCCTTATAAGATATTAGATATTAGAGATAAGTCAAGAATTGTAATTAAATTAATAGAGATAAGCCAAGAATTTGGAGGCTATCCCTATTATTTCCTTTTACTATCATTTATCCTTATTAAAGATAAACCAAAAATTATAATTAATTATTAGAGATTAGTCAAGAGTTTATATTAAGTTTGGATTATGTAAAGATAAATCAAATGTGTATATAAATTATTATAGATATTGATAAACTAAGATTTTGTATCAAATTTGAATTATGTGAAAATAAATCAAAATAACTCCTAAAATTTGGATTTGTTATATATTTGAGTGTATATATATCCATAGCTTCAGAGCTTTGAGTCAAACAATTTTGGAGTTCTTTCGGCCTTTGGTGCAAATTACTTTCAAGCAAGTGGATTTTCTTCTTTGTGGGTAAGAACGCATGGCTATAGTTTTAAAATATTTAACATAGTACTTCTTGGTCAAAATTTTGATATATAAAAGTAGTGGTTATCTTTGAATCTTTAAAGTGCAAATGATGGTATTTACTATGTAACTTTTTTTGTCTTCATAGAGTTTTTAATCTATTATTATTTTTATCTTTTTTCAATGACCTTTCTTAGTATATTTTGCACAAAATAATAATGTAGTTTCTATTTATAATAAGGCATTTCTTCATCTGATAATGTTGCCTATGTTATTATTAAGGACTTCACTATATATTTATTATCTTTGGATAGTACAATCTTTTTACACACTTTAAAAGATGGATATTTTATTATAATATCATCTAAGTTTTTATTTTTTAAACTCCTCAACATAAAAATAATGAAAAGTAAGTATGAGCTCCAATGACAAAGAAAAAAGCATACAAGCACAGTTGCAAAGTGTTGACGATAAAATTTCATTCTGTGGACCCAAATCTCAGTCAATAGGAATGGTTCTTGAAACCCCCAAGCTGCAGGCTAGCGATGCAAGTTTTCACTAAAGAAAAAGAGAAAAGGAGGAAGAGTGATGGACACTAGAGCTTTTAACATGGTTCGGCTAAAGCCAATTTAGCCTCTATAACTACGGTGGTTTGTATTAGCTTTGTATGATGGCTTCTCTGTGCAATGCAACATGGTTACGATATCAGTGTTTTCTCACTTTACAAGTGCTCTCTCACTATTTTAACATAGTGTTTGCCTCTCTCCCTCCAGGGTCCCTTACAATGATCTCCATCCTCTTATTTATAGAGGCTAGGAAGTTACAATCATAATTACATAATTTATATTTCTGTTACATCAAAATAAATGTACAAAATAACCTAAACTACTAAAAAATGGCTTCTATAGGTTACTTTCTATGGATGGGTCCCCTTGTAAGCTATTGTCTATAGAAAAGGCTTTGTAGGTTATCTACGAGTGGACGTGCCCTCGATTTAACCTCAACGGGCTTTGAGTTAGGAGAGGTACTATGTCCCACAAGTTGACACTCTTGTCCTGGGGTCATCGTCGTCCTTTGGCCAGTGAAGTCAAGCTCTTGCTTGATGATGTGAGCCCGTGTTAAGTGTATCATTGGCTATGCGAGTTGGGACTCCAGGCTACCCTAGGCTTACCTTGGTCTCATTCTGTATCTTGAGCTCGCAGCTCATGAGCTGGCGAGCCGGGTCTCTATTAAGCGACCTGAGTGCTTCGAGTGATCCGGGCCTTCTTTGACTAGACTTATCTTTTATTGGGCCTTTACCAACCCATTTACATGATACCAGAAAACACCTATAACACAAAGGAGGTTATCTAGAATGAGTAAAATGCAAAGAACTTACTCTTATACCAAAGGTTTGTATTTATTCTTATCCTTTATTTCTCTTTTATGAATTGCAATTGTTTCTACCTACTTATAATGCTTCTTTGTTTGTAGGATCATCCAATACCTCCCAAGCTTCGGACATAGGTAATTGTTTCACATGAAATGTAATAATAATTTAATCTACTACCAATTCTTCTGATAAGGTATTGAAAAAATTTATTTGTACATAACTCATTTAATTTTGGGTATGAAAAGAGCTCTAACATATTCATTTTGACCAATTTTATAAATGTAAAATATTATTGAGCTCTTTTCAGTTTGGTGCTTGACATAAATCACATTTTATGTTTCAGAATTAATTAGCACATCTCATGTTATAAATCTTGTTGGAGAGAATCTAAATGTAAATATAGGAGGAATATCATCTTCACAAGGTAAATGTATAAATTACATTAGATCACCACTGTCGATGATAACACACTATATTTAGAGTCTATCAAGTAAGGGGCATGAATAATCACATTTAATAGCTTACTTCAAATAAGTGATAAATCCTTACAGTATTTTATCTATTTACTTTTTCATGTGTAATAATGGGCATCCAAATTCAATCTAGTGACATAAATGGGACACTTGCTACTAGAGGATTATCTTTAACCAATAAGAGAGCAGGGTTCTCTAAAGAGAATATTCAAATTAAGAGTTCAAATGATATGTAAGCAACAACTCCTCTCTCACGTGTCTTTAAGATTCCTACGTTAGGCTCTTGAACAATTAACGTACAGGTTTGCTTGACTCCCTCTAAAGTCATAATGAAAACATTTTAATTTGTTCTAATAAATGTGATGATCCTTGCAAAGATGTATCATGTTACATTTAATCAGTATCAACTACTATAAAATTGAGTTATTTTTATCTTCATGCATATTGTAACTAGAGCACTAAAGGCAAAAATAAAAACTGCGAATTTGCTAGGATGAAACATATACACACACATGGAGCCAATAGGAGACACGTGATGAGAATTACTTGGTAAGCTTTGCCAGAAAATTGATTGAAAATTTTTTATATTGCAGATGAATTGGTTTATTTAAATATAGATTTAGTCTCCTATAATTTATAATTTGGTTTAGTTTAGTTTCTTAATTAAAAAATTGTTAAATGTAGGTTTCTTACAAAATTTAGGACCCGTTTGAGAAAACAGCTTAATTAAACACTTATGTCTATAAGCTTCAATAAGCTCTTTTTGATAAGCTTCTCCATGAAGCTTATTGAAATAAG
>JANHAO010014493.1:0-15281 GCA_026873985.1 Saraca asoca
CATCAGGTATTCCTTTAACCCACTGTATTATTGAGATTAAACATGTTATAGATTAGACTAATTGTAATCATAGGTTTTTCAATTGTTTCCGAGATGGCTATTACAATCTGCATAAAATATGTGTTTAAGATTCTTGACAGTCAAAGACTCACTTTCTCCCATGCTTTCATTCAAAAGTCAAGATTAAAAAGAAGATGAGAGTTACATAGATGTTATCAAACATAGTAAATAACTCAGGGCTCATGTGAAAATGTTCAGAGAAGGTACAACAATTTGCATAATTTTGGGTTAAGATTCTTGACTTGATTTTTGAAGTCTCCTATATATACAACTCGCTCATTTGCCAATCAAGTACATCCAAACCCAACTTCTTCCCCTTCCGCAATGGCTTTCCTTCTCCTGTTGCATGTTTTTTGTCTGATTGGCACTTCAGCCATAGGATCAGCTGCTGTAATATCTACTGATCCAGGCTGGCGTTTACAGTCAAAATATCCTGCAATGGTTTCTTCAATGGATACTGTTCATCAGCGTACACTTCCTATCCCAGAGGTTCCTATAAAAGTTCTTGTTGAGCAATCTAAACTTCCTACCCCAAAGCCAAGGCCCGGTACCCCATCGCCAAGCCCTTCCGAAAATGAAGAAGACTGTTTTCTTTTTCCACCATCACAATCTTTACAGGAAGATATTGTAACACCTCATAATCCATCAATGTCAAACCCCTTTGAAGATGAAGCAGACTGTTTTCTTTTTCCACCTACACAATCTGTAGAACAAGAAGTTGTTACACCTCATGATCCATCAACGTCAAACCCCTGTGATGACGAAGCAGACTGTTTTCTCTTTCCACCTTCACAATCTGTAGAACCAGATGTTTTAGCACCTCATGATCCATCAACGTCAAACCCCTGTGAAGACGAAGCAGACTGTTTTCTCTTTCCACCTTCACAATCTGTAGAACCAGATATTGTAACACTTCATGATCCATCAATGTCAAACCCCTGTGAAGATGAAGCAGAGTACTGTTTTCATTTTCCACCTACACAATCTGTAGAAGAAGATACTGTAAGACCTTATGATCAACAAGAACCATGCCTCTCCGGAAATGAAGCAGACTGTTTTCTTTTTCCACCTTCACAATCTGTGGAACAAGATCATGTAACACCTCATGATCAACCAGCACTAGTACCATCATCCCGGAAGATCAAATTCTAACCGGAAAAGACTTGGGAATCCAAATTTTGCTATCAGTGTTTCTATACAACTATCTATAGGATTGTATAAATGAAAATTTCAGGATTAAGTTAATAAACTGTTGTAATGGTTTTAGATGCTTGAGGTGTTTCAAGCCCGCATCTACCATATCTATCTACAATGCACAAGTTTATTTCTAGTTATAATATTAATATCTTTCTTTCTTAACAAATTAAAGCCATACATTAAAGAGTATGAGATGGATATTAAAACCAAGAAAGTAACATTAACATTTTATTTGATTCTCTCAGTCTAATTCTATGAGCAATGAAGGAGATAAAATAGCATAGTTTAAATTCTGTCTGTCCCCTTAAAAGTAAAAAATATCTCTTGCTCCGATTCTCTTTTCAGGAGTAAATAGACTCTCTCAAACCAATAACCTACTATTCACTTGTATCATGCAACAGAATTTGAGCAAGAACAACCTTGTATAATGTAAAGAGTAAAAAGGAAAGAAATGTAAAATGTATTTGAAAAAAATTCATATTCACAGGCACTTCTGCAATTTTTGTGAAAATTTTTTATGCTTTTAACATCTTTCTCATTAATTAAAAATTATTGCTTTCACATGATAGTAAGAAAACTTTTAAAAAAATTATACAACTTTTATTGATGGAATTATAATTTTTTGTATACTTCTCAAACATAATATATATATATATATAATTATATAATTACAATTTTTTTAAAAAAAGTTGCAAGATTTAATATACAAATTAATATATAACTTTTATGTTTGCCTTTCATAAAAACTTGCCAGATCTCCAAGAACGAATTCAAACATTCCCTCTAAAATTATATATATTTTTAAGTATCTCCACTTTTTATACTCTCGTTGAATTTCTTTTCCCTCCTCTTGTTAATATTCCTATCAAACAGGCCTGAAGAATTGATGGGAATTGCATATAGATTTGATAGTATCATATTAAATAAAATATTAGAATAATGTAAAAAAAATTTATATAACATATTTTTTTTTAGATCAACTAACGTGAATTTTAGTGAAATTTTTAATAAATTTGATAGGTTTTATAATGATATAATTATAATTAAAATATAAATTATAAATAAAATGAATTTTTTTAACTTAAATCTAAACATCATTGAAGAAAGAATTTCATTTAAAACAAAATAAAATGTTATTTTTAATTATTTCAAGTCCATACTGCGTGCATGGATATAAATATTGGGATTCCATGGCTTCCTGATACTCTCATGGGATTGGACGGATTATGAGAGATGACAAAAGTGGGGTGGCTTTCCCTCGGATGTGTAATGGCTAGTTTCTTTTATGTCCTCTTGTCCTTAATTTTTTTTTTTGGCTCTTTCGTGTCTATAAGTATAAATGAAACATTAACATTTCATTTTTTTTTTACATCAACTAGATAATTTAATTTAAAATTTTTGCTCCTTTTTTTTATTAGAATTGATCATATTTAAATGCAAAATGTGACTCATAGTATCCCAGTTGAAACATTGAATTCGATTTACTATTATTTTAATAGTCAATAGCGATCACATTTTTTATGATGGAATTATGCATCAGTGACGGCCCTTAAACCCATAGGACATGGACAATTATTTGAAATCCTAATATTTCTCCTTAATTTATGGGACATTATTGGTTATAAAATTCATTAATAATAATTAGATTAAAAAAAATGTAAATTATCCCTTTAACTTTGGAGCAGTTGCATTTAATACCCGTAAATTATTATTTGTTGCAATTAGCTCCTTTCAACTTTATATAAGTGGTAAATTGTGTCTATATAAGTTTTTTTTTCCATAGTTTTGAGAGGGATTTAAGCGCCATGTTATATTAACACAAAGATAAAAATATAAGAATCATGATAATGGGTTTTCCAACTTGTATTAGACAAGCAAATAATGTCAAAATAACCAAAATGCCCTCAAAATGGGAAATTTTGAAAAAAAATATATACAAGTTGGATTGCTTCCAAATTTGAGTCACAAGGCCTTCACACTATACTTGATTTTTGTATAAAGTTTCATGTCAAACTGAATGTGTTTACTCCTTCAAATCACTCACAAGATGGATGTGGAGTATTGACACAGCCTAAAATAATTTGTAGTCTATAGACAATCGACCAAGACTAGTTGAGGAATTAGCTTTTGCATGCAGTTTAGCCTATGCTAATCAATCGGCCACATTTGGTCGATCAACCTGGGTGCAAAACTTGATCAAATGAGAGCTTGGTGAAACAACCACTTAACAACACATGAAAAAAGGCATGACTCAAGCCTGTATGAACAATGTGACACCAATAATCACCTAGTGGGAATCTCACTAACATTATTAATATGCCATAGGCATATGGTAGTGTCCTATTTGTCTAAAAGCACGCTAATTGACACGTTCGACACCTATATATACTAGCAGGTATCTCTCTTTCAGATCATCTTCACTATACTACTGAAACTCTTTTAAAATATTGGCTTGATCATTAGAGCATGCTCAGTGGACCACTTCCGTCGTGCATGACTAACTTTGTTATGCTTGTAGGTCACCATCTAGCTTTTCCTCTCTTAGCTAATTAGCCTCATCAGGTGAAAAGTGTCATTTGGCATTGCTTGTGGCTTTCCTAGCCACCATTACATCTCGTTGCTCTCATTTGGAGTTTTTCCATGCATTGTCACCTAACAAGCATCATTGTCGTGAGACAACTAGAGACAATCATTGAGATAGGATGGCAAAGGAGGCTTGCTCGATATTATTAAGCTTGAGTGCAATACACAGGTGAAGTAGGTTCGCCACCTATGAGAGAAGCTAGATGCTTTCCATCATGCCAAACCCAATTCACATTGCTTCCACCATATTCTGGTCTTCTGAACCCTATTCTCAGTGAAGTTAACCTAATTACTTCATCTCTTCTGCAAGTAGCTTAGCTCCATCACATCTTTGAGCCTAACAACTCTAGTTGCCTCTTTCACCCCCTTTGCAAGTTTAGCCTTCAATCCCCACCTCTCTTTTACCAATGACCACCACTGAGCAACTATTTTCAAGCCTCTGCCTCTACCTCTCACAAACTTCTTAAATTCAAACTCCGATTAGGCCACTTATTCCTAATGTGTCCTTTGCTCCACCACAAATGACTGACGCCTGCCACCATATTATTTGTACTCACAAACTTTATGGCTCGTTGAGCCTAATTATGGACCTCATCCAAACCTCCAGGCAACTATCCTCCTGCCATGAGGAGAACCACGCATTCTCAGTGGCTATGATGGCTACTCTATTACCTACCAATTTTAAACCACCAACCCACATAGACCTATATGGCAGCTCAACTGACCTTTAAGAACATTTAGAGCCATTTTAAGTGTTGATGCTACTATTAGGTACTTTAGACACTATCATATGCTAAGCCTTCTCTACCACTCTTAAAAAAGCTAGCCTATGATGGTTTATCATCCTACCTCAACAATTGATCGTTAGTTTCCATCAACTTGTTGAGGCATTTTCTACACATTTTGGCACTAGCTAGGTCCTAGGAAAACTTTAACTACTTTACTCAATTTTCAGTAAGAACACCACGAGACCCTTAAGGAGTACCTGGCTTGCTTCAACACCCTAGCATTGGAAATTCACAACCTTAATGAAGGAATAGTAGTTCACTAGATTAGTTTGGACCTTTGTGGACATTTTTCCTTGTTGCAAGCCAAGCACCCTACCCTCTCTCCTTTAGTGCTCTTGGCTAGATCTGATAAGTACATCAATGTTGAAGAAGTTGAGCTTGCTCAATAGTAGGTAATGCACCTCTTAGAAAATGTGCTCTCAAGTGGGAGAAAGGGCTTTCTCATGGGTGATTTAATAAATACAAACTGTTGAATGCACTAATAAGCAGTATAGTGCAAGACATTTAGTAGGCTAAGCTGATGAAATTCCCTCCATAAAAATAGCAAAAGTTTCCCTTGGTAGACAAATCCAAGTTTTATAAGTTCCATCGAGATTATAGCCATCATATGGATGAGTGTGTTATCCTGAAGGATGAAATTGAAGCATTCATAAAGCGAAGGCATTTGTTAAAGTAAAAGAAGTTCCATGCAGGAGAAAAGAAAAAAGAAGACAGAGAAAGGGACCATTCCCTATGACCTAGTCAATCGGAAGGTAAAATGGTGGAAGCAATTTATCTCACTTTGGGAACAATTGAAACAATTGTTAGAGGTTTTACTAGGGGAAAGTTTTTGAAAATGCAAGGAAAATAATGGTAGTATAAGGGAAGAAGATGAAGGACAACATGAACAAATTTGTTTCACAGAGCAAGACTTTATGGATATTGACAGCTATGATGATCAATGGTTATTTTGCCTCTACCACACAACTTCATTGTCAAGAGACAGTCATTGATCAGGGAAATTCCATTAACATTTTATATTTACATGCTGCTAAGGCCTTGAATATTGCTTGGAGCATGTATAAGCCTTATACATGCATTTCGATTGGTTTTATAGGAGAGTATGTGCAGGTAGAAGGAACAATAACTTTAAGGCTGACCTTGGGAGTTTGACTATTGACAAAAAGTGTAGATGCCACTTTCCATAATGGCAACCCTAATAGTGCTTATAATGCTATTCTAGGTGGCCATCTTTGAACTAAGCAGAGCCATTATCTTCACTTCCCATTAGCCAATGAAGTTCCCAGTAGAAAGATGAATCGAGAAAGTGCAAGCCGATTAGCAAATTGCCTAAAAATGTTATATGATGAGTCTCGCCAAGACCCATGGCAAAATTAGCACTTGTTGATAGGAAAATTAGCAAGTGCCAAATAGTAGATTCAACACTACTCAACATTCAGCATAATGATCCTTGCTGACCGGAACTAGGTTCAGATATTAAAGAGGTATGAACTTTTGGGGACTATGATGAAAGAGTAGTCAAGACTGGGGCAATAGATCGGGATCAGCTAATCAAGCTTTTGTAAAATTATTTTGAGGTGTTCACCTAGACACTTGTTGATATGCCAGGAATGGACCTGAAAGTGGCTTTTCATAAGTTGTCAATTAACCTAACTATAAAATTAGTGTAACAGAAGAAGAGGAATCACAGTCCCAAGGGGAGAAGGTACTAAAAGAAGAAGTGGAGAAATTGCTGAGTATAGGGTTCATTAAGGAAATCCCACATACCACTTGATTAGCGAATGTAGTCCTGATGAAAAAAGCTACAAAAGGGTGGAGGATGTGTGTAGACTTCACCAACCTTAAAATGGCATGCCCCAAAGATTCATACCCATTTTTAAACATTGATCAGCTAGTAGATAGTGCGATGAGCTTTGAAATTCTCAGTTTTGGAGATGCATTTTCAAGTATAATTGGCTGAAAGTGCATCCTACTGATGGGAGCAAGATAAAATTCAAAACTAATCAAGGGATCTTTTTCTATAAGATCATGCTATTTGGGTTGAAAAATGTAGGGGCAATTTATTAAAGAATAATGGATAAGGTATGCTAATGTAGCTAAGAGTCTGTTGAAGGGATTTAATTTTAAGTTGATAAAGATTCCTAGGGAAGAAAATGAGCACGTAGACACATTGGCCAAATGGGCTAGTGCTAAGGCAGTGATTAACAATAGAACTATAATTTAGGAGACATTGCAAGCCCCTTGCACAGATAAGAATGTGCATGAAGCAAGAAGAGTCATGATTAACCCCTATCATGGTATTCATAGAAGAATGATGACTACCAGAAGATAAAAAATAATCTAAGAAGGTTAAGCAAAGGACAACATACTTTTTCATGGAAGGAGATAGTTATATAAGTAGGGTATTTCCCTCTTATCACTAAAATTCCTCTGATCAGGCAAAACTAACTATGTTTTAACGGAAATCCACAAAGGTATTTGTGGGTCCTACATGGAGGGAATGGTAATCATGCTAAAGGCCATTCAGTCAAGTACTTTTAGCCAAAGATAAAGCAACAAGCACTGAAGCTTGTATGAAGCTACGAAAAATGTTAGAAGTTTGTGAAAGTTCAAAGACAACCAGTAATCAAGCAAATGTCTATCTTTGCTCCTTAACCATTTGACCAGTGGGGCATTGACTTGCTAGGGCCTTTCTCGATAGCTCCTATTAGTCAAAGTATGTGGTGGTGGTAGTTGATTACTTTACCAAATGGATAGAGGCAAAACCCCTTGCTACCATACCTTAAATAACATACAAAAGTTCATTTGGAAAAATGTCATTTACAAGTAGAATTTCTAAAAGTATAAGCTTTGATGTAAGAAACTTGCTAACAGTTTCTTTCAAATATGGTCCTCCAACAACAATCATATCTGATAATGGAAAGAAATTTACAAACGATGACTTTCAAAACTTCTGCCTAAGGTATATTCATGTTTATATGTCTATCATGAAAGTACAAGTCTCACACATCCGAAAATAAGGGTTGGGGATTAAGCAAAGATTCACTTTTGTCAAGCACCCCCAATTAAATAGGCAAGTTGAACTGGTAAACAAAATCACCCTAAAAGGATTGTGTAGAAGATTGGATGAGGCAAAAGGGAGATGGGCTAAAGAGTTACCAAGCATTCTGTGGTCTTATAGAACCACTGTGCATTCAACCTCAGTGAAACTTCATTCATGCTTATATATGGAAGTAACGGCATGCTCCAAATAGAGCTCAAATAATGCTTCAACAAAGAGAGTATTATGAGCAACAAAGAAATGAAGAAAGAAGAAAATAAGAGTTAGACATGCTTATTGAGACAAGACAAACAACTTAGCTTTGAAATAAGTGTTATAAAGTAAAGATTATTAGAGCAAACAAAAGAACAAAGGGCAAAGAATTTGTGAGGGGAGATTTAGTTCTGTGAAGAGCAAACGAATCGAAAAAAGTGCAAGTTGAAGGAAAATTAGCAACCGCATAGGAGGAACCGTTCATAGTACAAGAAAGTCTCCACAACAGCATTTACCACCTAGAAACTATTCAAGGGAAGCCCTTTTCTCAAATATAGGACATAACACACTTAAAGCAATATCATGTACATATCTAATGATTGAGTGCAATAAATCATGTATCTGAGATAGTGAAATGAAGGTGCAAGGTTACATTATATGTGTCTTAAAATCTAACCAGATCCCTTGGTACCACTAAAAATCCAAGTATTTCCCTCAACATAAATAAAAGCCTAAGCAGATCTCTCAGCACCACTAAAAGCCTGAGTAGATCCCTTGGCACCACTAAAAGCCCAAGCAAATCCCTTGGCATCACTAAAAATCTAAGTTGTTTCCTCAATATAAATAAAAGCCTAAGAAGATCCTTCAGTGCTAATCAAGACAAGCCTGAGCAGATCCCCCGGCACTAATCAAAGATCGAGCAAATTCCACAACATTGGCAAATAATCAAGTAGACCTCTTGATGGGAATAAAATTTTGAGCAGGCCTCTTGGCACCAAATGTCCCGAAAAATATATAGAGTAAAATAATCTTGCCCTTTTTTACATTTGTAAAATGTGTATACTTTCTTTTCAAAATAAATTGGATTCTTATTTGATTTGTAAAAGTGGAAGTCTTTAAGAAAATAACTTTTTGTATTTGGAAGCTAATGGGATAATTAGGATCTTAATTAGAGTTTTTGATTGCAATTGATAATGAATATTAAAATCAATTGAGCAATTAAAAATAGATTATATGAAAGTGTAGTTGAAATAGTTTATTCAACAACAATTAAGTAGTTAAATAGAATTACATTACAACAAAAATATACTTGTGTAGTAAAATTAAAATACAGAATTAAAAGAACAATAAGGAACAATAAAGAGTACTACAATTTTTAAATTAGTTTAACTTCACATGAAACCACAGATGAAGTCTACATCCACTATATTAATCTTTAATCGAATGACCACTTTTATTAATCACAGGAATTAACCAGGCTCTTATACACCAATTTACAACACATGACTTTCCAAGCCTCTTGCTAAACTATTACAACATAGGATTTCAACTGGGCTCTTGCAAACTTAGAACGCAAGAATTAAATTGGGCTCTTGCTAATCTAGATATAACAATTCTTTTATCTCAATAGACTATGATCAACCTCATAACTTAGAGATATTCAAAGAATTCAATACAGCTTCAACTAGCTATAATCAACCTTATAACCAAAGAAGATGCAAAGAGAAGATGAACATCTTATTTTGTATTTCTGATTTCTATCAGCCTAGAAATCTGAAATAGAGAACAAGAAATAGGTAGAGGAAAACAATATTATGGTTTGAGATGAATATCTCAAACATGTAGTGTGAATTCTTCACAAATTTTATCAAAGATCCTCGTAATTGCTCTGATATATTGAGGTAGTAATGAATCTTATTGAGCTCTGATAACTTTGTGATTTTCACTCTTGAAGAAATGAGAAATTAAAAATTGTTATATGTTGAAATGAGGTGAAGGCTATTTATAGAGTATGATAACTGACTTTTGAAAAATAACTAACTTTTCAACCACGAATCGATTTATGAATTGATTCATAATGGTTACCAACTAATGAATCAATTTGTGAATCAAATCACCTATGAAGATCATGAAAAAGTTTATGACTGAATCGATGCATGAATCAAATCATAGTATTATGTGAATAGTTCTTGAATCAATTACCTAGTCGATTTAGGAAAAATTTCAAACCTTTGGTAAAACAAATTTTCAAAACTTTTCTTCATTGCTAAATCAATTTGAGCACATTTTCACAAGATCTTTAGCATGAATCAATTCATAAGTCGATTCACATAATGAAATATAGTTTTTTTTTATAAAACTTACACTTATGAAAGATCATTTGAAAAGTTAGTTTGAAAATATTTTGTTTAAGCTCATTTCACTTGATTTATTTCTACCTCAATTTAATCATTTTAAAAAGTTATTTAGATCAAATTTGATTAGAACACACTTACAATAGATCCTAGAAAAATCAATAAAAAGACACTAAGAGTATTGTTGGATCTTTTGATATTTTGAATGTCACTTGATCAACTTACATCTGCAAAATGAATAAACACTCAAAGCATATGGTTAGATTATGACATCAATTAAAATTATTTTTCAACATCAAAATTAAAGAATGTATGCCAACAAGGCTAACAATCTCCCCCTTTTTATGGTGACAAATAATTTTAGATAAACATCAAAATATGCATACAATGAAAAAATTTTAAATTATGATTTTTACTTGCCTCTCCCTTAAGTTTTTATTCTCCCCTTCAGATCTTATCTAACATCTCATCATTCTTCCCCTTTTGGCACATCAAAAAGTAATAGTGCCTCATAAAAATGAAATAACAAAGTTTAAAATTCAAATCATATAATAAGGGTAAAGGGATTTTAAGAATACAAAATTTTTTTTAGCTTGATTTTGATACTAATCTCCAATAACAAATCTCAAATCCTATTACTTCTCATTATAAAAACTTATCTGAAATCACATTACTTTTCATTATTCTCCCCTTGAAATATTGAATCTACTAATTTCAGACTTCTTGTATGAAACAATTTATTTTTCGATACATCAGGTCTTGAATCAATTTTGGAATCGATTTCTCTAGGATTGAATTGATTTGGGCATCAATTCATTCATATTGATAAAAAATTTTAAAAATCTTAAATCTTCCTGAAAGATGAAAAGTTTTGTTGAATCAGTTCTTGAATCGATTCATAGTGTATATTTTCTACTTATGAATTGATTTAGAAACTCTCAAAAAATATGAAAAAAAATTTGAATAAATTCTAGATTCAATTTAAAGAGTCCTGAAATCAATTTTTATGTAGTTTTGTTTCAAAATTATTAACATATAATATATTTATCAATAACAATCAATTTAACACAATTTTTAAACAATTCCATACTATTTATACTTGACATCTCATATTAAGTACTTGCAAAAAAAACTTAGAAAAAATCTCTTATTGCATAAGTTAGAATTTGCTAAGGTAAACAAATAAGCATAAAAGATAGAAATATCTAAGTTTACTGAAGTTAGGAGAATTTAACATTCTTAGTCTTGTGATAAGTGCAACTGCTATTCAACATCATGAGTTGCTTCTATTTCTCTCACACAAACTTGCGAAACAAAATTTACACTTGCTTTGCTGGTACCCAAATAGTTTTGGGTCCAGTTTTGTTAGTTAACACAGCAACATTCCTATTGGAAATGGATGCCTTAGGTAACCACACTAACTTTTCATTAGGTTAAGTTCATAGGTTCCATTCCTATATGGACAATGTTTAATATGGTTTCCCTTATAATTGCAATAAAAGCAAGTAATATAAGTATAGTTTCTTGTTATTTCTTGCTCTTTTGTTGTTAATATCCTAAGCCTTTCCTATTCAGAAATTCTTTTTGAGCATTTAAAAAAGTATTAGGTCTAAACTTGCTACTTGTAAAGCCTTGTAATGTTTTTAAGAAATTATCTATTTCTAATTTGTAGGTTTCACATTGATCACATGTCTTGCTCTCACTTAATAGTTTTTTTGCTATGATATTCATATCACTATTTTCTTTTTCTAATTGATTGATTTTCTTAGGCAAGCTATCATTTTCACTTTTAACATGCTTCAATCCTTTGATAGCTTTTTTTAATACATCATACAACTCTTCATATAGATCATCAATTTCATCATCATCAATAGAATTAGATTCATAATCACTGAAACCATCAATAGAATTAAGCTCATCTCTAAAATACAAGATAGATTCATTACCAAATAATTTATTGTCATCATCTAGTTTGGCCACAAGACAAAGAATTGCTTCTTCTTTTATTTCTTCATTATTTTCTTTAGAATCAGCTTTCTCATCTTCCTAAAAAGCTAAATTTCCTTTCTTGAGGGTTAGTTTTCATTTTTTCTTTTCATTTTCAATCTTTTTCTTCAAATATGCTGGGCAAACTAGCTTAAAGTGTCCAACTTTATTACACTCAGAACATTCTTGTTCCTTTTTATTCTGATTTCTTCTTAAAGAATCACTTTTTCTCTTATCTTTATTTCTCTTTTCTTTAACCATTTTCTGTATGTTTTTGCTTAAAAAGACTAAGTCAACCTCTTTATTTTCACTTTCACTATTGTCTGATTCAATATCTTCTAATATCTTTGTAGCTTTAAGTCCCAAAATTTTCTTCCTTTTGTCGTTACCATTTTTTCTATATCTCTTTAGCTCTAGTTCATGCTTTTCCAAATTCCCATAAAGCTCCTAAATTGTTAGCATTCCTATCTTAAGTGATTCTTTGATGCTATCATTTTTGGTTGCCACTCTTCAGTAAAAGATCTTAGAATTTTATGCAATAAATTTGCATTGTCAAATTTTCTTCCAAGCAATATCAAGTGATTAGTGATAGTAATGAATCTTTAGATAAGGTCTCTAATTGATTCACCTTATTCCATCTTAATATTTCATACTCAAAAACTAAAACATGCACTTTAGATGCCTTAACCTGTGTAGTTCCTATATATGCTACTTCTAAAGTGTCCTAAATTTGTTTAGTAGTAATACAGTTAGAAATCCTCTCATATTCATTAGGGGACAAAGAGTTGGAGATGATCCATTTGACTTTGGAGAAAGAAAGTGTCTCTTCTTCTCTTCTTCAATCCATAGTGACTTAGGTTTAGGTTTAGGTTATGGAATCCCATTAGTTAGTGTTTGTGATGGATCATATCCATCCTCAACAATTTCCCACAAGTCTATATTAGTAGTTTCAATAAAGTCTCTAATTTTTTGCTTCCAATAGGTATAGTGATGTCCATTAAAACTAGGGGGTTTATATAAAAAAAGACATTCAGGCAACAATGTGAAGCTAGAATCCATAATCTCTTTGAAATAAAAGAGTATCAAGCGCCAGAAGCTCTAATATCAACTAAAGGTCCCACAGATCTTGTCCTTTTTTATGCTTGTAAAATGTGTATACTCTCTTTTGAAAATAAATTGGATTCTTATTTGATTTGTAAAAATGGAAGTCTTTAAAAAAATAACTTTTTGTGTTTGGAAGTTGATTGGATAATTAGGATCTTAATTAGAGTTTCTAGTTAGAATTGATATTGAATATCAAAATCAATTAAGCAATTAAAAGTAGATCATATGAGATTGTAGCTGAAATAGTTTATTCAATAGTAATTAAGTAGTTAAACAAAATTGCATTACAACAGAAATATACTTGTGCAGTAAAATTAAACTACAAAATTAAAAGAACAACAAAGAACATTGCAATATTTAAAGTAGTTTAACTTCACCTGAAACTATAAATGAATCATCAATTAGATGACCACTTTTACTAACCAGGAATTAACCAAGCTCCTATACATTAGTTTACAACACAAGACTTTCCAAGCCTCTTGCTAACTTATTGCAACATAAGAATAAAACTGGGCTCTTGTTAATCTAGATACAACAATTCTTTTATCTCAATAGACTATAATTAACCTCATAACCTAGAGATATTCAAAGAATTCAATACACTTTCAACTAGCTATAATCAATTGTTGACAGTAAAATCCAATCAACCCAAGTTTTGAACCTTAAGCTACAAAATGAATGTAAAAAGGGAGAAAAAAAAGAGAGAGAAAGAATAGGGAGACACTAAAAGTTTTTAATGTGGTTTGGCTAAAGTTAGTTTGACCTCTACGTCCACTGCTTTTATTACCCTTTGTTGAGTATTTTGTATCTGATGATTGTATATCTCATGTACAATGATTTCTTCCCCTTTTATAATAATTGGGGGGCTTACAATTTGAATGTAAATCTATAATAAATAAGTATCATGACTTGATTAGGATTACATAATAGATCAGGATAGATGGTTATAATAGACTCTTGCTAGAATCGGAGACTGGACAGGCTTTCCTGATGGTTAAGGACGCTTTCCAAATGATGAGCTTTACAAATCAAATGCTAGATTTTTCAACAGAACCACTTATGTTATAAAAATTGTTGAAAAATTCCAAAATATTGATCCTTTGTGGAAAAAATTTGAAATTTTTGTTGGGAAAGATCTTGGAAAAATAAATTTCCAATATAATTTTTTGCATATTGGCTGTATCCAAGTAGTTGTTGGACCTATGACTAAGTTAAGCTTAGATACTACCATATTGATATGTCATAGAAATGTTAGATATCTAAATTTTGATCACTCACTTTTAGGAGCTATAGAAACTAGTGTATCACAAGGGCCGATACATTTCAACTATTTCTTTGATATATCTATCTGTTTAAGAGAAAATCACAGGTAGAAGATATTAGCTTTAAATACCAAATTATTTGGATACAATATGATATCTGGATCAATCCTTGTAGTAGTAACTTATAGGATCTAGTACAAACTTTACAATTCCCTATAAAGCCCCTTTTGATAAAGATTATATGGCTTTTTGGTTAACAGATTACAGTAAGGCAAATGTCCAGGTACCTTTGAAGAAACCTTAGAATAAATTATATGTTCAATAAATTGGTCATTCCAAAAAAAAGCACACCCCATAAATCAAAATTCTTAACTTTCTAGGATTATCCAACATACTTTAGGACAAGAAGATCTCTACTTTGATAGGAGTAGAACTAAGTTAGGAAATCTTTGGATAACTAAAATAGAGGACAATACCCCTATTTCACCAGAACTTGAAGTTTCTCAAAAAGAAACTTTAAAGCCCCCTAGACATTTAACCACCACAAATTCAACCATGTTGGTTGATATCAGGAGTCTGAAAAGGTTTTTCTTTGCTTTAAATCTTAGAGGATTAGAAAACACTTCTAAAATCCCAAAAGCTATTTATGCCCAGACAAATTCCAAGGGAAAAGATAAATTAGAGGAAGGCATTGAGTCTAGTTTAGTCTTTCCACCTCAATCCCCAAATTATACTTAATACCAGAGTTTCTATAATAGGACAACTTTCAGAAACTAGGGAAAAACACTTCAAGGTAAATATAAAAGCCTTAAAAGAGGATTTCTATTTAGAGGAACATATCCTCGAAAGAACTTGGTTCTTAGATAGATATCAAGGAACTGAGAAAAAACAAATACATGACAAATGGATGAAT
>JANHAO010014494.1:0-15308 GCA_026873985.1 Saraca asoca
AACAATAGATATATAAGGCATCAAGTCCCGAAATATAAGGAAATTGCACATGGTTTCCTTGCAGCAATTAAATATTTATATATATATATATATATATGTATGTATAAACAACATGGAAACAGCGCCAGATAATAACGAAACGATTTTGATGCCAAAATCGTCCAAAACCGTTATAATGCCAAATTTGTCCAAAACCGTCCACCATGGCTTCCTTGTCCCGAGAAAGCTTTACATGGCTTCCTCATATCATGCATTCCATTTCCTTTATATATTTATATATATAAAACAATCAAGCAAACCGCATCCACAAAAACTTGCAACATAATTATTTTGTTCTAAATAAGAAATTTCTCAATTTCTCAAAATTCTAAGAACCCTAATTTCATATTTTTGGCAAATATTTAAATAAAAAAAAATTCTCAAAGAATCAATAGTGAGATGACTTTGATACCAATTGTTAGAATTTGATCAATTAATAAATGTAACATGCACAGAACAATATAGAAAATTAAATCTTGAAGCATGTTTCATCATTATAATATTAATCAAACCCTAAATTATATTATCTATACTTATGTTGAATCTATGAGAAAAAAAAAGAAAATAAGCGGAAACGTACATTAATCTATAGTTAGAATTGATTAGGCAGACTCGGATGGGTTTGATCTTCCACTTGAATACAATACTCAATTTTCCTTTTATTCTCTGAAGAATGAATGTCAAGAGAATTTTAGGTGATATTTTAAATGGGAACCAAGACCTTTTATATAATAATATAATTTTCTTTATTTCTAATTTGACCCCTCATCAAATTAGAAATTATCATATGGTGTCTACACATTAATTCTGTGACACTTTAATACCCCTTAGTCCTATCTTTAAACTTTATTAGATCACATTTATAGGACTATACTTTAAGATAACATCACACATTTAATTCACATATGTGTGCCCACATATTGGATTTTTTCCAACAATTTGATCCATAACATGATGTTGATTACAATGATAGGTTCACTTCTCCTGCAAACCTTAGCCATCATTAAAAGGAGAGTTCACTTTCTATAGACTAATGGGATGAATATAGCAAGGTTAGGGTTTTAGGAGTAGGGACCAATTAATTTTATAAAATGTTAATTGATTAATAGTTCGATCCATAACTAGAAATACCCAGTAAACAATTTAGGCTTACATAACATTATAAAACCTAACTTTTATATCACAAATGGACAAACAATACCTTGACATTTATACAAAAAAATTTTAAACTATGTTATGTGCAAAATGAAAAATCCTAACATAAAAATGTAGAAATAGACCTAATCATTGTGATAATGAAAGCTATATATTATAGTCGCTTCCAAAGGCGAAGCCTCAAGCATGGACCCCTTAAAAATTTTAAATTAAAATTTTTTCCCTGCAATTTTTAAAATTTTTCAGAAATTTTACATTTAGCTTTCCAAAAATTATAACGTTATTCTTAACAAATTGTAAATTAGCCTAAAAAATTTAGTGTCTTACTTCGCCCTATAGTTGCTTCAATTAGAAATTAAGACTAGATAACTTAAAATAAAAAATCTTGAATTTGAGGTTTTATTTTATTTTTTTTATCTCAAGAGTTAGTTATCAGTCTCCCAATTTTTAATTATAAAATTATTAGATCAAGGGCTTATCATTTGATTAATAAGCATAGCTTAGTTGTAGAACAGATAACTATAACATGTTATATGTTCTATATATCAACAATAGGTTATCAAAATAAAATACATTTAGATAAAGCAAAAGAATAATATTTGAGGATGATTACAAATTTTTTTCCCCGTGACTATTCTTATCCTTTACATTTTTTTTCTTATTTTTTTAGGAGTAAAAGTTTAACTAGATTATGAAGAAGTGATCGTGACTCAGTTTATATACAAAATTAATTTCCGTTTCTTTTTTTCTTTTTCCAGTTAATTGTGAACCAAGAAGTTGCCTGTGCCATATCAGTGGGCAGCTGTGTTTCAATTTGTCAATAAAAGACAACACATGTGGTTTGGCAAGTGTGAAGCTAAAGCAATTTACATAAATATTCTAGACAATTGACTTGACTTTTGTGCATACCTTGTCTCAAAATTAAGGCTAGCACCTTTTATATAACAAACATGTTTGTAAGGAACCATGTTCAAATTTTCCACCCTTCTAAACTAGGCTCTTTGTTTTGTAAAATTTACTAACAACTTGACAACTCTGACAAGGGCACTGAGTCAATAAGAGAAGGAACACAATTAAATAAAAGAGAATATATTAATATACAATAAAAAAATAATATATTTAAGATTTTTTTAATTGTCACATTTTGAATTTAAATTTAAAATATTTTATGTGTTAAGTGGCTCTCAGTCCACTAAGTAATACCATTTGTATTTACTTTTTCTCATTCTATTTTCATATTAGGAAAAATTAGTCGATTCGACTATTTCTTTTGTAAATAATAAAAAAAATTAATACATAAGTGTGTAAGTAGTATGATTAAAAAAAAATTACAATTAAGATTAGCAATCAAGATTTTAAGATTAAATTGACAGTGGGTGTGAAAACTCGTGGACCAAAATAATCAGAATAAATGAATTTTAACCAAACCGAAGAAAAAGATGCCAAAAGTATAGTTTTTGGTCAATCAAAGGACTTGAGAAACCATCAAAGCAAATAGATGACATCGAACACAAAACAAAAAAGAGGAAAAGTACTTCTTCCTACCCTTCAAATACTACTTCTTATAATGACTCTACAATCCCCGCATTCTCCGTAGAAAAATTAATTTGATGGGAATTAGGAAAGGACTGCATGCCTAATCTCTTGCCAATACCATTCATTCTACGTACTGTGCTAGATCATGACCATCATTCATCATCTAGAAATCAACCATAATGTTTGGTTTTTTTTTTTACCCTATATTCAAGACATCTACATTTTGAATGGACACGTTATGTTTGGTATGCATTTAACCAAACAAAATCGTACATGCATTAAATGAACTGGGACAATAATTGCTTATTAATCCCTACATTTTTTTTATTTGTTGTTTATGGTAAATATATAAATATTAAGGAGACTAATAAATAATTTTAATTTTAAGAGAAAAGAATTATATTTTATAATTTATCTTTCATTAAAAATCAATTTATGTATAAAATAATTTATCATTTATTAAAATGATAGAAGTAAATTTTTTTAAAAAAATTAATAAATATATTCTTGGTTTTTTAAATAATAAATAAAAAAATACAAAGTCCATTGGTTTATTAACATAGTGCCTCATGGTCTTATAGTGTGGACAGAAAAAGGTAAAAGGAAGGAAAGAAAGAGAAGGAAGGATTATGTATCTTTATAAAATATAAATTGAAATTGAATATTTTACTTTCCATTCTTTTGGCTTACTTTCAAACAACAGCACTAATATTTCAAATTTAACACCCTTCTTTATTTTCACCCAATAATGGTAAGTTATCAGTTTTATAGTATTCATCATCATGACAATTTCTCGTATCTTCGCTCAAGACATCATCAAAAACCCATCATCTATGATTTGATTAATATATTGAGTGAAAATAAAGGTCAGAAATAAAAGTTCGATCCCTGATCTCGTGGATTAATAAAAGAAATGAAGAAATGAGAGAAAATCTCATGGCTCTTGTTTGAGGAACATAGAAGGGACAATGTCTTGAAGGAGCCCATAGTCAGAAGCAGCAAGTTGATGATACTGCTCAAGAGAAATATTGTTATAGCTTTGACTCGTGTTTTGTGAGTAAATGGTTGCTGCTGTACCACTTGCTTGAGAATTGATCAGATTAATGTGATTGTGATGCTGATGATGTGAAGGAATCTGCAGGAACAAACCATGGGACAAGTTTGACCCAGCACCGGCTGAAGGAGTCGGTGTTGAATAAC
Organism: Saraca asoca; assembly: GCA_026873985.1. NCBI lineage: Eukaryota > Viridiplantae > Streptophyta > Magnoliopsida > Fabales > Fabaceae > Saraca > Saraca asoca. Next base: position 3,931 of record JANHAO010014494.1, read on the forward strand.
TTAACATACAAGGTGTGAACATCCTCGCCGCTGCATTATTTCCTCTTAGCGATGTGGGGACTGGATGATTGTGTTGACCTTCATACGTTGTTATCACAGTGGTTGGGTCCTCATGTGATCTTTCTACACGTTTCTTCACTGCGCACTTCTGTGTAGTGCACCTGTAGTAGCTCCTGCAATCCCCGTGCCAGCAGTTAAGCATAAATCAACAAACTTCTTAATCTATGTTTCGATTCAGTGACAGTTACAAACGTATCGTGAATTAAATTGCGAATAAATATTAAAAAAATGCGATCAATACAAAGTAGAGGAAAATTGCAGGTTGTGGGGTCTAGTGTAATAGTGATTGCATCTATCATCTAGAACCATGATGTTTACATTGGGATCATATTCTTATTGTATTTTGAATTCTTTGATAAAGAATGAAAGATATTGTCTTGGTTATCTGCTCAGATGTGAACCTATTACTATAATGGAGTATGAAAGGAACATTTTGAACCTTGTTTTCCGGTAGCTTTTTCTTTATTTATAATATATAAAATGGGTTCTGTGGAAGCTGACTTTGTTCGAGTTTTTTTATGTCAAAGTTTCAATCTTGAAGTAACTGAAATCTGGGTTTGGCTTTTGATGAACAAAATTAAGAGAAAAGAGAAAAGGTAGATACCTTGGATAAAGGCTGTTCTTGACAGCCTTCTGTCCATATTTTCTCCATCTGTATCCATCTTCAAGATGATCAACCTCACTCTTGGTCATGAAAGCAAACCTGGGTTCCTTCTGCTTCTTCTCTATTTTCTTCTTATCCTTTTTCCTGTTGATCATAATCCAAAACGATTATATATAAGTTGCACCATTTTACCCTAAAAATAAAGAAGAGAATGAACTGCAACCGCAACTGTAACCGAAATTTTGCTGTTCAACTCCATCTTTAAGATATTGTAGTTATCTCAAGGCAACGTTGGAACAACAACAATCGCAACCATAATTTATAACCATGCTTTATCCATGGTTTTAATTGCAATTTAAAACCCTAAAATTTACTCTTAGCCCCAACTTCTAAAGAAAGAAGAAAATCTTACCCTCCTTTCCTTGAGCTTTCTCCTCCTCCTTCTCCTTTTCCCTTGCTATCTTTCATGGTCTTTCCTGAATCTTCTTCAGCGCCAGCTTCAGAAGAAGAGGAACAGGGAGATGAGTTCTGGGTCCCCAAGGTTTCACTGCGACCACCACCACCGCCACCGCCCAAATCTCCAGCTTCAGCAGGCTTTGGGTTGCCTTCAACAGATGAGAACACTTCTGAAGAAGAATGAGACATGCCAAAGGATGATGCTAGTGAGTTGTAGTCCATGGTTCCTTGAAGACATTCAGTGAAATTCGTGTAAGTGGGGTTAAATGTTTGTGCGTCATATGCTGATGAACCTAAAAAGGGAGAGAATTTCTGTTCACAATACATCGTAGATCTGGCTTCTTGATTATGATCCAACACTGGATCTTGGTAGTAACGATCTTTAGTTTCATCAGACATGAGAAGGGGAAGAAGAGTAAGAGTCTGAACTCTTCCTCGTCTAGTTGAGATTTTCTAGATTATCTCTTTTGATGTTTGGCTGGAGTATGTATATGAGATATTTAAAAGTCTTTAATTATGTATAATATATATGAGATATTAATATTAATAAAATATTTTTTTCATAATTTTGAATTTTTAAATAATTTGTAAGCATTATTATAAATCTTAAAAATACTGCTAGTATGCATTGACAATGAAAAAAAGAGTTATCATATTCTTGTTTAAAAAAATTATTTGGAGTTGAAATTTGAATAGAGAAACAGTATAATCAATTTTAAAAGGAGACCAAAAGGTGCTTTCTCATATGGACACATTTCCGGTCGATGCTATTTCCACTGACGAATATTAGTTTGTTTGGGAAATGGGGAAGGTTGTGATCACTGCCTGACCTTTAAATATTAACAATGTAACATTACTTAAGACCACTTATCTTACATTTTTCTTTCTAGTTCAAATGACTTTTGCTTCTTCAGATTAAATTGTCAACCTAAGAATTTTGGTTCGGATTTTTTTTTTAATTTGAGTGGATTTTTTTTTGAACTATTTTTTTACTAATATATGCAAATCTTAACTTAGATAAGTACATGGACATGTGCCCTAAATCTCATTTAAAACACTGAAAAAATTAGAATTTAATCAATTTGTAAATTAATTGATACCGATTATTTAAAATATATTCATGTACGAATGAATTGAATTTCATATCGTATATGATTTAATCGAGAGGTAAATTGTGAAACTTACAGTGAATATATGTTATAATAATTTTATGGTGATCCTATACAAATAGTTAAAAAAAGGTTTATATAAAGCTCTCATGAAATTCATAAAAAAAGGTTAAAAAAGTAATTTCATAAAATTGTAAAAACATAACTTCTTTTTTCATAAGTAGTTTTGTCAACACCAAACTATTAAATTAAAACAAAAAAAAAATCTCTCCATAACATTAATTTTAAAACTGAATCAAATAAAATTTCCAACCAAAATAAAAGTAAGTGGAAGTCAAGGAATTAAATGTGGAATCTAAAAGAAAATTAATTGTGTAAGCTTTTGCTTTCACAATATTAATTGGGCAGCATAAATTACAAAACAAGAAGAGCGTGCAGGCACGCGCTGTGGGCTGCGGCTGAAAAGAAGGCAATGAGAGGGGTGAAGGTCAATGATTCAAACAATCTAACATGCAACAGTAATTGTTACCAATATAGGGATCACACGTGTCAAGAGTGGCAGCGGCATTTGACCGTAGTCGACACGTGATAGGCACATCTTTGTTGGAGACGTTACACGGCTTTGTTCTGACGACGGGGCCAACGTCAGCATCTATTCTTTGCCTTTAGATTAATTGTTGCATCGTAGTTTTTTTTTTTTTTTTTTAATATTTGAAACATTCTCAAGATTGAATCATACATGCGCCTAATAAATAATAAGATTGGTAGAATTATAAATTTTATAATTTATGAAGAAAATAAATTTTTTAAAATAATATCAGAAAAGTTTATGCAACATAATTATTTTTCTTTATATATATTGAAGGTGTGGATATTGGAATATAATATGTATAATATATTATTTAAGTACTTCTTCATCGTTAAATTAGACTTAATAACTTATTTCATTAGAGGTTATATTTCTTCTTATTTTTTTTTAAATAATAAATTATTTAATACATATATGTAATAAATTGAGAAATTATTTAACAGACATTCTTAATATATTATAGAATAAATTGTCAGATCGATACATAAAAGACTAATTAATCAGATATCTAACCAATATTGTGAAATACTTTAACATCAATTTAGTGTTATTTTTTACAAATTTTAAATTAATTTAATACTATTGTTACTTCTTTATTAAATTGTGTACATATATGCTTAATAAGTTTTAATTGACACAGATGTTAAATTTCGTTTTAAATTGTTATTAAAAAGGGTAACAATTATCAACTTATTTGAAATAAAAAAAAAATCTAATTTTTTATTGAGTAAATTCATAAATCATAATTCCTTAATTTTTCACATTTTTCATGGATTATCAAATTAGTTTATGTTGTGTTATTTCAAATAATAAGCATATTAGAAAGAGGTAAAGCCTAAATTTCAAATGAAAATAGCTAGATATTTGACAAATTATAAGTTATAAATCATGTGAAGATGAAATATCTCAAATTTTCTAAAATAAATTTTGATAACAAAATGACTTTTCAAAAAATCTAAAAATGGTAACTTTGAAAAGTTTGAGAATTTGAAACTATAATTTTAGGATACAAAGTATTCAGATATAGTGGAAAAGAATTTTATGAATAATAGGAATCTTCAAAAAGTGGAGGTTCTCAATTCGGATGCTCATGGAGGAAAAATTGTATTTTCAGAATTTAATATTCAGAAAAACTACGGAAAGATCGAAATTAGGGTTACAAGTGCCCTGCAAGTATAAACTTGTAGTCGTTATGAAAGTAATTAATTTAACTAATTTGTGTCAAAATTCACAACCGTTGGTGAGTGATGAGCATGTCAATTTTGGACTTTAGGTGAATAAATTAGTAAAGTTACCAAAGGAAAGAAATTACAAACTTGTTAAAGAAGAAATCAAAAGGAGTTGACTAATTTTTTTTTCCATTTTTTCCCTTTAAGTGGTGGTTGCTCTATCTTTTTGAGTCCATTCCTAGTTGCTTCACGCAACTTTTCATCTTTTTCTCCAAGTTTATTCCCTCTCTTTCTACAAACTTTTCTTCTCGTTTCGGATAATCCTTCATCCTTCTATATAAATTTCTTGTTTTTTTACAGTTGATTCCTTTCTTCTTCCTCTTCAATTTGACATCAAAATCTTGTTGATTCATGAAGTGAAAGTTAAGTTATGAATTTTTGAAATATATTATCACTATTCACTTCACTATTTAACCCATGAATCAATCTGATTTTTATGGTGTTTTGGAGCTTAAATGTATTAGATATAGTTTGTTTATGTTAAATGGAATCATAATCTAATCATAAATGATTAGTGAAGAGGAAAATCCTTGGAAAATCTAAAAGCTAATAAGCTTTTCTTTTGTGTTCTTGAAGATTATTGAAGATCTTGGTGGGATCTATTTAATATATTTGTTCCAACTACTAAAGTGAGTAATCCTTACCTTTCTAGTGAATTAAGACAAGTAATTATTTGTGACTTGTTGATTAGTTGATGCAAATAGATAACATGAGTTTTTGGTGATTGTATAGTCAAATTTGACGTTGAATAGATTTGTTAAGGTGTTGTTTGGTTTTTTGTGGAAATAGCTAAGTAATAAGCTTATTCAAACTTTTAAAACATGTTAAAATAAGGTTTTTTTAGTAGAAGATTGAATACAAAGTTGCTTACCTTGTTTTTCTGCTATTTTTATGCTAAATTTGCTTGGGCAAGTTGAATCACGGCTTTTTAAACTAAACTCGTGATCATGCTCGTGAAAACCCAACATTTTTCCTCTTATGATTTGACTTGAATTTCAAACTAAATTTGTGCGATTCAAATTGATATTTCTTACTTTATTTTTCGATTTTGATTGTGATTTGAATCATGTTAAAATTTGGACTTCCTGAAAGATTTTGAAATTTGGCAAGCAGACTCACATTTTCAACTGAATGTCCTTGAATCTACTAGAATTTCTTTAGCGATTCTGATTGTGATTTTGCTTGAACTTCAAACCTGATTCTGCTCATGATTTTGATTGCACCTTCAAAATTTTCCAATCTTTTTCAATTTAAACATATTTCTCTTTAAAAATTATTCTATTTCTTTAAATTTAAACTTACATGAGATATAATTAAGTCAAATAAAGAAGATGAGAAGTCTTGAATGAGTGATTTCGAAGTTAATATTAATTAACCTAGTAATTGATCATACATAAATGATATGAAAGTAATGTGGATAGTTATACAGATAACACGATAGAGATTATGTGTTTGAGATAGTAATGTAATGATGATCTATACATGGATAATAGGAAAATGATCATGATACTTGTTATAATAATGAAAGCCATATAATTATGAATAGGGTCCAAGTTTGAATATTCTTTAGGAATTAGCTTGTGATATATAATGACAATGATATGTGATATATGTGATAAAGATGATATAAAATATATGTAAATGGTAGATGATATGATAATGTGATAAAAATGGTGCTGTTGAGATATTTGAAAATTCCCCATGAAACATGGGATGGTAAGTGATGAATGATTGTAATTGTGAAAGTGCAATTACTATGAATGGTATTGTGGTATGAAGTTTGATAATGTGCATGAAATATTGAAAAGTATGTGATAATATAATTGCTATTGGAATTACAAATACTATAAGTGATTATATGGTGAAAAGCTCAAGCATGACATGGAATGATATACAATGTTATGAATGATGATGAAATATGTTAATATGAAATTGATGAGATATCTATTATGAGAATAGAATAATTGAATATTTGAAAGTTCTATGAGGTTTGATATGAGAATGATGGAATATGGTGGGAAATAATAAACCAGATTATGGATCTACACATTTCAAATGGCGGAGGGGCATAAGACAGGTGCTGGAGGGATAAGGTTGGGTTTGTGGGTTATGGTTGGACCAGAGTAATAAGAATATTTACATTGCTTTTCTTTATTATGTTGTTTTTGGAATTGTTATTCAAATACATTGAATGTGATAAAATATGAGTTGAATATATAACTTGGTTATTGACAGCTTGAAGCTGTGTGAATAATATGATTTATAACTATTATAAGAAATTCTAAAAGAAGATTTAATGTGGAAAGACAATGCAAAATAAACTCATGTGATGACTAAGTCCTGTCAGATGCTAAAAAGTAATATAGTACTATAACTCAACATATAATGATTGAAGAGAATGGTTTCTGATCATAAGAAAATCATAGTTCTTTATAGTGTAACAATTCAAAATGTATTGTGATATTACTCACAGGCTAAGCCTGTGGATCTTTATGATGTGTTGAATAATTCTAGCATAAGTTATGTTTTATAAGTATTTGATGTATATATGTTTAGTTAAATGTTGATGAATTCATAAGTTAGGTACGGATTTATCTCACTGAGCTATAGACTCACTCTTCTATGGATTATTTTTTAGATTCTCAAGAATTTGCTGTTAATCCACCTCTAAAAAGTAAAGATGGGCAAAAATTTTATGGAAGTCACTACTGATGTAAATACCACTACAATAGAGAACCCTTTAGGAGTGTATGTATATTATGAGCTTGTTGAGAACTTGTCGAACAAAAGTCTAAACGGATGTGTGTAAGGGTTAGTAGTGCATTTGTATATTATAAAAACATGTTATATATATCAATGATTCTCTCTTTGTCTATAAGTTTGCCCTATTAACCATTTGAGTTTAAGTATATAAAAGTGGGAAATGATGAAACAAGTATGAGTAGAAATCAATAAAAGAGATAGGTTAAAGGCTGGTGATTATCAATCAGAGATTGATATTCATGCTAGTTATGACTAAGAGATTGGGTCATGACAAAAGAGTATGGATCGATCAGATATTGAATGCACAAGTCTCACATATGATTGAGCAAACAACAAACAAGGTTGGTCACGAGTTTCACACATGATCAAATGGTTACAATAACTAACTACTGACCATGTGGCAGGATAGGATGAATCTTGACAATTAGCGACAGTTGTCATTAGTTGTCAAATGGATAGTAACAGTTATGATTCCAAAATCTTCCAACCATTGGATTATTGACATGTAGATACCTCTAATTAATTAGCCAGTCTTATCATAAATTTATATAAAAGCTTCAAGTATGTGCTTTAGGAACTCATGTCATATCTTACATTGAGTATAGTCTTGTGGACTAACTTGATCAATGGAGAGGCCTTAGTAACCACTGCCATCTAAGCTCTTTTTGTGCAGAACACCTCTACTCCAATCATCACTCTTCACCATTATGCTTTTGGTCTCTGGCTAGGTTTAGAACCAGATTTGTTAATAAGCGTCGATTATGGCATTTACACCATATTCCTTAAGTATAACGTTTTACTTATATAATCTACTTGCCATTCATAGGATTTTTCAAATTAAAATTTTATAAGGAGAATAGGGGATACTTAGGCATGAAACAGGAAAGAGACGCGATCAGACCATTAAGACATTGTACCTTTTTGAATTTGATCAGTCTCTATGTTAATATCACTCGATGTTTAGCTAGATTAACTTCTATACCTTTCTCTGTTAGTAGTGATCCTAAAAATTTACCTATAGTGACCCCGAAGGTGCATTTTTTAGGGTTAATTCTCATTCAGTTCCTTTTCATTACACTAAATATTTCTTTTAGGTCTGATAGATGTCTAAATAGATTGATAAATTTGATTACCATGTCATTGACATAAATTTCTAGGCTTTTACCAATTTGTTTTTTGAGGACTTTGTTCATCATCTGCTGGTATGTTGTCTTGGCATTTTTAAGCCAAAAGACGTGACTTTGTAGTTAAACACAACTTTATTGATAATGAATGTAGTTTTCTTTTAGTCTTCTTCTCACGTAAGGATTTGATTGTAGTCTGAGAAGTCATAGAAACTCAGAACTACATAGTTGAAGGCTTTATCGACTAAGCTATCAATATTTGGTAGGGGATATGGGTCTTTCAGACAAGCTTTGTTTAAGCCTATAAAACACACATCCTTAAACTTTTATTGGCCTTTCGTACTATTACAACATTAGAAAGCCAGGTGGTATAGGAAACTTCCTATATAAATTCTACTTTCAACAATTCATTAACTTATTAACTTTTTCCCTTATGGCTCTCGACCATTTAGGACCATGTCATCATTTCTTTTATTGAATTGATTTTACTAAAGGGTCTATGACGAGTTTGTGGCAAGCAACCTATAGTTCAATTCCATACATGTTCGTAGTAATCCAAGCAAACACTTTTGAATACTTTCTCAATAGCTTAATCAATCTTGATCGAAATTCAATAGGAAACTTTTTCTTAATTTTGATTGATCAATCATCCTTTTTTCCAAATTTCCTTATTTCATCTATTTCAGATTAAAGGCTTGGATTCCACTCTTTATTATCTTCTCTTGGATCCTTCAATTTTGTTGTTATCATTCTACAATCATTGGTTTTCTATCTACTACATTCACCCATTTAGGGCTCATTTTTTTTTCTTTTGTTTTCCTTTCAAAGATTCACCCGACTCTAAACTATTCATATAACTTGTCCTAACTTTCAATTGGTTAGCCTTGACTTGTCATATCCCCTTTTGTATAAGAACATTTCATCAGACCTTTGCTCAATTCAATGAAATCCAACCGAAAATGGCGTTATATTCTACATTAAGGGTATTACTAACTAGGAACTCTACATCCATGTTGGTTACTACAGGTTAGGTTCCAAGTGTGACTCTCAACTTAATCAACCCTTCAACTAATACTTGTCTACCCAAGAACCCAATTAAGTAACCATGATAGGGTTTAAGGTTAGATTTTGAAATATGAAGATTGGAAACTGTATAACTGTACAAATGTTTGCTGAGCTACCTTGGACTATCAAGTTTGACAGAATAATTTTGAATTGTCACATTTATAACCATTAGATCGTTATATTCCACATCACAGCATGGATCGTGGCCATCTTTTGAAAATTAAATGATTGGCTCTCCTTTTGATGATAATGTTTTTGACTTTTTATTTTCTATCACCATAATTGACCCTAGGAGCTACATTTTAGATTTAATGGAGGTTTCGCCTCTAGTAAAACCTTCTGCTATGATATCGACTACTTCAAGTATTTTAGGCTCTTTTACTACTTTTTTTCCCTTATTATTCTATCTTGCATCAGGAGACCTAGAATAAGAACGAGATTGTTCTTTGATGGGTTGATTGTTTCATGCTTTGTATAATCTTTGGCTTGCCGTTTAATTGATCTTCTTGTATTGCTGTAAGTGTCTCTTTTGGGTTATATCTTCTATTTCATTTTTCAAAGTTATATACTCATTCATTTTATATGACCATTTACTTGGAGAATGATCAATTTTATAAGCAGGAATTTTCATTGTCGTTATTGCGATACTTACATTCAATTGACGCTAATTATGTATTAAAGGAGCTATATGAAGGAATATGTCGAAACCATGAGGCTAGAATAGCCATGGCTCAAAAAGCCTTATGGTTAGGATATTAATGGCTAGCCATGAAAAAAGATTCCTTAGAATTAGTAAAAAGGTGTGAAAAATGTCAAAGGCATGCAAACATTCCTTGAAAGCCACCAATTGAGCAAAGTATGGTTACTTCTCTTTGGCTATTCACCTAGTGGGGAGTAAATTTGTTAGGACCATTTCGACAGCTTTTAGGCAATTTATATTTTCAATAGTTACTATTAATTATTTTGCTAAATGGATTAAGGTAGAGCCTTTGGCTACAATCACTACCTGTAATACCCACAAATTCATATGAAAATCTATTGTGTGGAGATATGGTATACCTTATGTGTTAGTGACTGATAATGGTGCGTAATTTACAAGTGAGATATTTAAGAAGTTTTGTTAAGACCTTGAGATAGTGTAGAAGTTTGCCTTAGTTGAGCATCCATAGACAAATGGTTAGGCGAAGTTGGGTAACAGGGTATTATTGGAAGGATTGAAGAAACACCTAGATTGAGCAAAATGCTTATGGGTTGATAAGATACCCAGCATTCTCTAGTGTTATTGAACAATTGTTCAAACAATTACCTAGGAGACATTTTTTGATTTGGTATTTAGTCAATAAGCATTTATCCAAATGGAAATTGGTTTGGCAATTGATAGAATGGAAAATTTTAATGAAAAGACAAATCTTGGAAAACTTAGAATGCTCGATGAAGAAAGGGAAATGGTGCATATTTGGTTGATCGCTTATAAGTAAAAATTGGCGAAATATCATAATAAGTAGGTAAATCTAAGGAAATTTGAGCATGACACCTTGGTATTGTAGAAAGTAGATGGATCAAGAAAAGAATAGGAAACTCATAGTGAAGTAGGAAGGCTCATACCGAGTGACTAAAAATCTAGGAAATAGAGCTTATCATCTAGAAACAATAAGGGAAAGAAGCTTCCTAAAACATAGAATGCTATGCATTTATGAGAATATCATGTATAAGTAGTCATGTAATAGAATATATGGGGTCAACCTATCAATCATGGATTAGGAAAACGTAGACAAGGATTTTTCCTTATATTGATCAGTTTTGTACTTTGGGACTTTACCCCATAGTAGATGGATAAAATGAGCTGTTTCTATCTTATTGATGTTTAAAATCTACAAGTGCACGGTGTAGCTGTAGCTAGTATAGGCAAATACGAGTCGATCCCACAGAGAAGTTAATATTAATTACCAAAATCTTTATAATTTTACTATCCAAATCAATAGTGAGGAAATAAAAGAAATAAATAGAGAGAAATGAAAGAAAGAAAGAAAAACAGAAAATAGAAGAAGAAATTACTTAAAGAAAGAAAGAAAATAAAGAAATAATTAAAGAAAATATCATATGCAAAAAGCCTAGGATTAGGATTCATCACAATTATGATCTTTAATAATTAATTGATTTATTTCCTATATGATAACTTAATTTATTTGAGAATGATTTTGCCTAAATTAATTAATAGCCTCTTTCAAGGTCTAATAATAGTACTTAAATCAACCTAATTACTTACTTTCGTGGAATTAGATTAAATTAAGCCATTTAAGATCTATGCAAACCAATGAAGATTCCTAAAGAAATTTAATCTACTTTCGTGATTAAGATCTCTTTATTCAACTATTAGTT
>JANHAO010014495.1:0-15280 GCA_026873985.1 Saraca asoca
TGAATTGATGTTTGAACTCTTTTGTGTCCATGGAATTGAAATGCCAAATGTTGAAATTGTGAATTGATCAAAGTGACCTATTCCTTTTTTATGAATGAATACCTTCTTGTCAAAAAGTATAGTTATTCAGTTTTACAATGATTTGGGAAAAATTGGATCAATGGAGAATTCCTTTAGAAAAACCCTCAAGTACCCTTATGATTAGAATTAAAATTGGTGAAGGGATAAGAGGAGTTTAACATGGTTGATGGATAAGGTGAATGGTGATGAATAATTGTAAATCATTACTATTAGGAAAGGTCAACTATAGGGATTCAACATAGGATCCTACTTATCATGCCAGACCCACAAGACGTGACCGATATAGAAAATTACTATTAGGAAACCCCCTACAAGCCTATCTATGCAAAATACCATATTGATATACACAACTACACCAACACAACTAAATATTCTCATATACATTTCTATCGAAAATCCGACTAAATCTCCTCTATTTCTCATATATCTGGGTACAAAGCCTATATACATAAAAAGGGTTACACACCCATCACAACCTGTATAACAACATAACAAAATGCAATAGCCCAGACTATACAACCTATGTCCTACTAGGCATCTAGCAATTATACACATGCAAAATACAATCCTACCAAATGCCATCAATATTCACCATTCATATGCCTGTACACTTCATAGGAATGACCCATTTGATCAAGGAGTAGATCTTGTATCAATGTAAGATAGAGGGATTGTAGGAGTATTTGTAACTCTGAAAAACATTGGGAAGAATGGAGTGAGTTTCATAGAAACTCAATGAATAGAAAATCTCATAAAAAACAAAAACATCATTTATATACCATGTTTGAAAATGAATATAGTCATGAAAATAAGCTTACCTATTTTGAAACCATAATCTCAATATAAATTTGAAAAATATCATTCAACTAGAAAATCAGGCAATTGAAAACATAAGATTCAATAACATAATAATAAGTATCCAAATATGCCATTATGAAAATATGCTAATCATAAGAAATATAAAAGAAAAATCAATAAAGATTTCTAAAAGTTATCCATGGTCAATATAGTAAAAATATACGATTGCAATCCCAAAAGGCAACTCCAAGAGGGAACCATCAGAATATAAGCATGATCTATCTAACATGTTTGTCTGATTCTCATACTATCACCTTTGTCCCACCATATCTCTCCATCATATACTCACAAGTGCACTTGCAGGTTCCTAATGAATTCTCCAATGATCCAGCATCTCAAATCAATTAATTTAATGTATCATGAAGCACAAATCTCAAACAACAATAGTTTTATATCACAATATACAAAAGTCCTTGTTCGGGTAAGCAATACACATATGAACTTGCCAAAACATTTTCATATCCATTTATCACATAGAAAAATAGTATCATCAATTCCAATAATATAAATCAAATTGAAAAATGCATTCTTATCATGGCAAATCACTTTCAAGTACATACACAATGTATTAATAAATTTTTCAAACTATGTTAATATATAAAAAAATCCTATTATCTATATACTAAAACTATTTCATATTTGCAAATAGGATTTATTAACTGAGGAGGATCATTCACTCACCTTAGACACTCCTTTTCGTTCCTTAAGATGCTAAATTAGCTCACTTGGAGAAATTAAGTTATTCAACCTAGTTGGATATAATTGATGCATTTAAGCTTAGATTGAAGATTCTCTAGCTAGGCACACAATTTAGCATTAATATTAAACTTCAACAACAATTGAACTTTTAAAATCAAATAGCCAAAATCGCCTACTTGGGTTTTTCAATTGAAGCTCCAAATTTGTTGGTGTTAGTGTGCCTAATCCTTTAATAGAAGCTTCACTAAAGCAAGACAATGCAAAACAACAAGAAAATTTCAAATTTCTTTCAACTAGAATAGTAAAGGTTTCAAGGGAAATTTCTTGAAAACTAGTTATAGGATTGCTACAAAATAAATTTGATGATTTAGGAATACTTGCTGGAGTTCAAAGTGCTAGTGGCTAGCTCACCGCTAGCAAAAGCTTTGCCAACAAGCCAAAGGAGCAACCAGTCACATAGTACTACTACAGGGAAAAAAGAAGAATATGCCTACTATCGGAAGGAAGAAGGTGGCTAGATTCACTGAAAGGTAGAAGACTAAAGAAGAAGGCGATGGCTAATGTTGCTAGAAGTTCAAAAACAAAGGAGGAGCTCTTGGTTTAGTCTAGGGAGAAACAATGCATGAGAAAGGTAAGGAAAGCACCAGAAAAGAAGAAGAGTGATGGAGGACAATAGTTAGTGTTGCTACTGCTGAGAGTTGGAGATCGCATGGAGGAAGCTTTAGGAGAAAGAGAGAGTGCGTGTGAAGTAGGGGGCTATTGAAGAGAAAAGGAGCTAGCTGGAGATAATATACTAAAATAGAAATGGGGTACATTGTAATGTTGCCCCATTGACTTTTCACTAACTTCAAATAAGTCCTTCTATAAACCAATTTAAAACTTCCACTTTGGTCCCTCAACTATATATATTTTCTATTTATTTTTATTATCTTATTTTTAAGGTGTTACACTACTACTTTATCAAAATCATTTATTTTCTTAATCCATAAGTATGACTTTAAAGCCTTTTATCTATTTCCACATATCGTGAACTTTCATGAGATTACAAGTTATGTTGCCTATGGTGTTTGTATGAAAGTCTTAGTACATAAAAGTATGAACTTTGAATGAGTTTCCATCCTCGTTTACTACATTAGAAATTTGAGCTATAACTTTACTATTTTCAATGGAACCAACTTATATGGATTGCAAGTTATATCATTAGATTTGATAAGTTAATTAAAAAATTGAATTTTAATATGGTTAATGATAGAAGTTTGTTTGCAAAGTGGTGTCACACTATACTATATATATGTACCTTGAAATTAGTTGCACAAGTAATTTCAATTAATAACTATTTCTAGTAAATTATTCACTCACTAAATTTCAATGAAATTTATCCTATTTTCTAAAAATGTTTTTTTTAAGCCTTAGATTTTTGCTTGTTACATTGGTTCAACAGATTGCCAATTCCAACCCAGCTAATGTGCATAAACAAATCAATAGGCTAGAGGTTAAAGACAATTGTCAGGATTAAAAATTTTGGCAATTGATGTATGTTATGTCTACCTACATATATTTACAAGTGTTGTGTTTAGTGTTATGTTGTGATTGTTGATAAATATAAGTTGTAAAGAGGGCATCTGACCTTGACTAATACCTAAAAAACAAAGGAAATTTTGCCAAATTTTTGAAAAAAAAATGAAGATTATACAAATATTTGGATTTTGAAAACTTCAATAAATGTTCCTTTGTTTTAATTTTTTTTTTTTTGCCTTTAGAAAAGGTTGTTTCTCATTTGGTTGAGTCTTGTTTGAATTGTATATTGTGTATTGTGAGTCCAAGAGTTATAGAAGGCTTGTAAAAAGATACCACTGGATGTATTCCTACGCTAGTTACACTCCTAAGTTAAGACATGACAAGGTATTTGACATTATTAAAAAAAAATTAATTACATAGTGAAAGACTTTTTTTTTAAATAAATTACATTTTTAAAGAGAAGGCAGAAACAAAGGGTTAGACACAAGCTAAAATCAATTCTTGTTAGAACAAAAATATTGTTTCGCAATTATCTTACTATGATAATCAATGGTTGAGTATTCTCATTCTTTGTGAAAACACTTTCAATTATTCAATCTTAATTATGTGCTTAAATTATCACTTAGAAAATATTCAAAGCCTTTATACAAGTGAGATATTCTTTAGGATATTCTTTAGGATCCAATCTTGAAACATAGAAAGAAAAACCTTAAAGGCAAAAACTTTTCAAACTAAAGTAGAAAGCCTTGGAACTCTATCACCATTCAATAAACTCCTCTTGATCTTTTGGTGAGCTACTAAGACCTTCTTTATGCATTTTCTGTCATCAAGAAATTTCAATGAACAATCCAATGCTAATCCATGCCAGATGATAAGTAGCCTCTATTTCTGACAAATAGAACTCCATCTTCTGTGAATAATTTGGCATCAACAATATGAACTACTTCATGAGGGTTTAACTTGCATCCAATGCCTCAAAATACATTCTTCATGAAACATTTCATTTATTGGCTTCTTTTGAGTGAAGGTCTTAATAAACAAAATATCATAGCCATATACATCACCTAGCCTAGACATAATTTCTTTCAATCCATACTCTATAAATAAGGGGAAAATCCATAATATATTACATTATTTCATAATACTAGCAATATATTTAAGTCTAATAACTGTTCAAGAGGATGTTTTATTATTTGATGCACTAAAACAAACCAATAATATTGAAGATTAATATAAAGATCACCTGGAACCATATACCCCATTGTAACTAGGGTCATAGTTTTGCATGATAGAATCTCCTCATTCAAGAGTTTTCCAATTCTGAAACCACTTGAATGCCCCATAATGAAAAATTGGTGTTGACCATTCATGATGCAAATCATTGTTTCAAATTGCGGTATAATCTCAATTTTAGTAGTTACATTGCTTATAATAATGAAATTTTTATTTTTGCTAGTATACTCTCATACTTGCATTTTCAAGTTCCATGACACCTATATCATGATATGCTAAATTATGTCTAAAATGTGCATGAATGGCATCTCCTTATTTCTCTACACTTGAATCATTTCTCTATTTTTGTGAGTACTTTTAAGATTTTGATGACTTAAATGTTTTGTTATTTTGTTTTCACTGTAGTTAGGAAGGGAGTACTTGAAAAAAGATGTGTTAACTGATATGATTCCAACTACTCTATGCTCTATGAAGGAATTGGTCAAGAAGCTTCCAAGTGGTATTACTGAATAAAAAATCTAACACTTAAATTGCTCAATATAGGTTGCATGTTGCTTGTATGAGCTTGGAGGCATACAAATTTACATAGAAACATTTTGCCTTTGATTGTATATCTATCTACTTTGGCTCAAACTAAGCAAATGACGTTTGAAGAAATATATTGACCTTATTATTGTCAATCTTTGATGGCATTAAGTTTCTTCTTAATGTATACATTAGTTTTGCTGCATCATAAAAGCTAAATTTGGGTGGTTGAAAATTATAGAAATAATATTTTTTAAGTCATAAAGGTATCATATCTCAATCTTGGAATAGGAAGCATAATATACTTAAAGCAAATGGAAGAGATTAATTTAAATGTGTTTAGAGATTAGATTTTTTTTCCCTGAATTTGAAGTTCAATAACTTCTTTACTTCAATCCTAGTAATCATTGAAGAGATAAGCCAGCCTACATGTTTTTACTATGAGTATTCATGATATGTGTAAGTGAATTTTCTACCAGACCCAAAGGGAAGTTTTCTTAATTTCCTTTGACAAGAAAAGCCTTGTATCGAACTTATGACATGAAGATAACCAAAAAAAAAATCTTAGTCTGTCTAACATGTTTGAGTGATGTGATGGAGATATGCATTTTGGTTGTGCCTTAACTTTATAGTATACTAACATATATTGTGTAAAAGGAAACAATATGAATAAGGTCACACCATAATTAAGAAAGAACCTAAGTAAGAATAAAGGTTTCCATTTTAATGTGCTCAAACAAATACTGAGTCATTTGCAGGTGGAAAACACCATATGAATGAAGCAATTTATAGCACTAAGCAAGTCGGCAAAATCTTTTCTATGCATATTCATTTACTTTGAAAGAAAGTACTTGAATAGATTAAAAAGGGCAAACTAGAAAGCCTTAAACTTTGCTATATAATTATCAGTACCTCAATAGATTGAGAAGTATCTCCTCCTTGAAGACATACGCTCCCATGGAAGTGATATATGGTTTCTTTTCAGCCTTGTTCTTTGAAAAGCCTAGCACAGTTCTCTCTACCTGCTTAAGTATGAAGCCACAATAGCATTTTAAATTTGGTTCGTAAAATCTCTGGTATTATCAGTACTAAAAGCATGAGTGTGAGTTTTACCATTACTTTGAGGTCTTCCCCTTTGGGTTTTCTTCACTAAATGAAAGCATCATTCCTTTGTTGTCAATCTTCATTGGAACAAAACCTAAGGCAAGGCTATCATGAATTCATATTAGAGTTTTAAACAGTAGTGAATATAAGGTTATATATGTTCCCTATAATTTCACTCAATTTCTAATCAAATCTTATGATTTAAAAGTTTTGAATTATATTTTTATACTTATTTTTCATTTTTAATTACATATTTTCTATCATTTTCTTATTAAATTTTGTTAGCAATTAACTCACATGCACACCAATTTATTGGTGGTTTACCAAGTAAAAGAAAGTGACCATTTTTTTCCTCTAAAAACAAAACAATTTCATAAAAGATCATAATTTTCTCTAAATTGTTTGCCACTTAAATATAAATAGAAATAATATAAAAGCTTTACATTAATGATGGGTGCACTCGAATCGGTTAAGAGTTGTTTATATCAATTTTTTTAACTGAATCAATTTTCTCGATTTGTACTTCAATCGACGTGACATGAACCAGTTCAAATTTTAGATTCGATTTTAACTGTTCAAGTTGATTTATAATATTTTTAGGTGATTAATGCCAGTTTGGATTTGTTAAATGTCTCTTTTTTCTTTTTTCATTTTTTGCAACTAATATAATTAAAGGATAGCACCTTTAAGTGCAAAAATATAACTATAATTTCAAAGTTTAATGCAAACTATCCTACAATTGTCATAACTCATATACAATACACATTTTCACACCAATGAAACATGAATTCATAAAAATTATGTACTGTGTTATGTACATTATTTGCTTAGCTACACATTAATTAATAAAAATCTATTACACAATGATAATTATCATGCAATTTTATAATGTATAAATAATTAGTAGTATGCTATACTATACACGTTCTTCAATAAATGTTCAATGGAAAAATATAATAAAAGATAAGAACTTTATTTGACCATGGGATAAAAACTTTAGACGGACTTGGTTATAAGTTTTTAAACCATTCTGACATGTAAACTATTTTTTTAAGAAAATCATTTATTTTAAACTGTATTTAAATTTTAACAGCTTTTACTCGTTCAATTTCAGTTTAATTTGGCCAATTTTTTATGGGTTGATTTTTTTTCCTAGTTCTAATATTAATAATCATTACATCACATCAAAAGAGTGTTATTTACGTGTGTCAATTGTTGACAAAATTTAATAGGAAAATAATAGAAAATATCTAATTAGAAATAAAAATAAATATAAGAATCTAATTCAAAATTTTAAATTATAAGGACCTAATAAAAAATTAAATAAAATTATAGAGAGTAGCAAAATAATTTAATATAAATATAACTTAGTTACATTTACTGAAACATTCAAATATCAATTCCCAATGTTAGTACAAACCAAACCTCTCAATGATCAATAAAGTGTTTTTAAGCTGATCGATGTTATTTGTGCTTTCATTCATTAACAATTATCTCTCACTACATACATGGCAATTTAATTGAAATTGGCTCACTAATAGATTAGTTTAACTCAAATTATGTCACATGTGCAAGAGTAATTGAGTTGAAGTGCAAGAAAGTTAGGTATAAGAATATCACATCTCAACATTGGACATGTGATTGACATAGGAAACAATCACTAGAATGGTCTCCTACAAGCCTAACTCACACACAATACTAGAATCAAATGGAAAATATGTACAATAGTCACATAGCAACAACAAACATATCAACTACTTATATGCATATAAAGACCAAGTTTCGTATTTAAACTGTCCATTTATCTTATCATATTTCTTTAAGATAATTTATAATTAATAAAACCACCCTTAACTTTGTTGAAATTTCAACAAAACCTCCCCTATTTTTGAGGGACTAGACCATGAACCAAAACAAAAGTGGAGGGTTACACATCCTACCCATAAACCTATATCTACAATAGTCACATTGCAATAACAAACATATCAACTACTTATATGCATATAAAGACCAAGTTTTATATTTAAACTATCCATTTATCTTATCATTGCGCCATAAACTCTTGAAAAGGTTCATATATATAGTTTAAAATGCACGATCTTAGTTTGTTTTTAAAGGCATGTAAAAAAATAGAAATTTAAAAAGGATAAGTTACAAGGAGCTAGTAAACAAATAATTCACTAAAATGTTATTATCAGTTAAATATATATGTTCAAACAAATTCATTATATATTCAAGTATAAAATCATCTTGCAACAGAAATTCTAACGTTAATAACACTAAAACTCAATTTCTATAATTTATCAAGTTCAAGATACAGCCCATAAGATTGGAGAAATAAATTTCAATAAAAATAACAAAATCACAACTCAAAATTAAATCATTTGAAACAAATACACTTCAATACATTAAAATCATATATTTAAAATAAGAAATATAAATTTATAACTTTAAATGCACTCTTGAAAGATAGAAAAAAATTAGAAAATAAATTTCAACGCACACGAGAGACATAAGAAAATATATAACTATATATAACTTTAAAGTTAGGATACAAGATCTTCGAGCTTTTCCTTGGCACCCCCATAACCCTTTCAAGCCCTTTAAGCTCCTAAATTGTCAAATATTCAATTTATTTAACTAATGAGTCCTCCTCAATATTATCTCACTCCAAACAATTTTAAACTTTACACTCCCCTTTTTTACGCAAAACCTGAAGATGACCCTAACTTAATGCTAATTTAATTTTTCTAAGGCGATTAACTTACAAAGTAATTTCTAATTCCTCGAACCAAAACTAGCCGGAATTATACATATCCAGAAGTTCATTATACACTTCACTACTAAGTAAGATTAATAAAGAATCAATTGGTAGAACCATGAATGCAAAATTATCTCAAAAATTAATGAAAACTGCCCCATATACAAGAACCCAGATGCCCAGTTACATTAGTCAAGCATTCATACAAAAATACATATACACTATAAGATTGCCAAAAGATAGACTAAAACTTCAAGAAGTTGAAATTACTTTAAATTGTGGTTCAAAAGTCCAGCTCCCAAGCAGCGAGACCCAAGTCCACATCCATGGTCGCTCCCTCACTCAAGCATGCAGTTGAAATACGAAGTCGATGGCGGCGAGCTGCCATTGGCTGGGAGGTTCGGAGTCAAAATGGCATGATAATGGTTACTTGTGGAAGTCTGGTGGGCGACAGGGCTTTCAAGAATGGTGACTGGGCACAGTCTGAAAAAGAAAGAATAGGACTTTTGAAAAGAAACAAAAATCAAATTTAGAGGTAAAGGAAATAAAGCAACTGAGATAAATTGATACTACAATAAGAATTTTGAGTCCACATGGAACTAATTTAAAATCATAAATAGATCACCTAATTTACTAGTTACATTTAGACATTGGTTTTGATTATTAATCATTAAAAACTGAGATTTAATTAAAATATATTAAATACCTATTATAATAACATAGAATTTAAATATATATATATATGTCTCAATAAATTTTAAAATTTAATTCAATAAGATTTAACAACATCTAATAAACTTAAAACATAAAATTTGTTATAAATTAAAATTTAAACTAGTTGGTTACTTGGTTAATGAAATAATACATTTCAAATATTCAAAATAACTATAAGTACTAAATAATGAATTTAATTTTCAAGAATAGCTATAACTAAAATTGTAATTTACTTAGAATGTACTTAATAATAAGTAAAAAGATTTTGACGAAGAAATCTTTGCAGGAAAACTTATAAAATTCTTTTGAAAAGAAGAAGTATTACAAAAGTATAATAAATATTTGATGTATTTTAAATTCTAAATCATTACAATGGACATATATTTAGTACACTTTAAATAACTATTATAACAAAAATGTAGTACTAAATATGTTTTCATAAATTGTGAAATCCAATTACATACAATTTCTATAATATTTAATAAAATTTAAATCATAGATCTTGTCATTAAACCCAATGTTTCTTTAATAATTAAAATAAATGACACTTAAAACATTTAAAACAATTGTAAATAATAAAAAATAATATATTTATTATTCAAAATAATAATTATTAAAACTTTAGTGTATCTAAGACATAATAAATGACCAATACAATAAAAGGAACTATCATTATTATAGAGTCCATTATCATAAAATAAGTTGAATAATTATCAAGTAATTAATGGGAATAAATGATAACTTAAAATATTTAATTAAAAAGAATTAATTTATTTATGTTTATAATAAATATTAAAATAATTTTATAATCCAAAACATTTTAAAAAAATATTACAAAATTATAAATTCTTTCATAAAATCATTTATGAAAAATCTCGTCAAAAAATCTTTTTAATTTTTCTATAAATATACTTGGAGTTGGCAATTCCTCTTCCTA
This sequence comes from Saraca asoca, assembly GCA_026873985.1. Taxonomy (NCBI): domain Eukaryota; kingdom Viridiplantae; phylum Streptophyta; class Magnoliopsida; order Fabales; family Fabaceae; genus Saraca; species Saraca asoca. The sequence goes on from JANHAO010014495.1 coordinate 10,431, forward strand.
TACAAATAAACAACGGCTAAAAAACATACACTTAAAAATAAATAATAATAATAATAATATTAACAAAGAAAAGTAATCAACCAAAAGAAAAAACACTCACAAATTAAAAAAAAAAAAAGAGGGGAAATTGAGAAGATGTATCATTCATTATGGGTGAAAACTTGTTATTCAAAATGAAAGCTTCAATTATCAGAGGAAACTAGTGGCAAAATGGACAATTGTATTTGAAGTCCAAACAACATAACTAGGATTAAAAGAGCTATAGATTAGACTAATACAAACATAATACAGATGGATAAAAAATTTTGTTGAAGCTCTAATTGGTATAATTTGATACCTCAGAACCAATAAATCTGACACACAGCATTTGCAGTACCTAAAACCACTTTTTCCTTGTTTCTCCTATCTGCACCATCATTTTGATTTTTAATTATCAACGACAAGCATAGAAAATTTATAACACCAAACCTCCAAGTGAACATTTGAATTTATTTTGGATCAGATTCCAAGTACACTTTGCTCTATGAAGAAATTGGTCAAGAATCTTCCATGTGATATGATTGAATCAACAATCTGCATAAAGAAAACAACAATTTTGCAGTTTAAAGTTTTAAACTTCAAAGTAAAGAGGAGGTGAGTTTAAAATAGGAGCAATATAAAATGTTTGACATCCTAACACTTGAATCATCAATAGAGGTTGCATGTATGAGCTTGGAGGCATACAATTACATATAAAAACATTTTGCCTTTGATAGTGTGTCTTTCTCATCTGGCTTATGATGCCTCTTAGTGCAAATATACTATCAACTATAAATACAAGTTTGAAGAAAGATATTGACCTTGCTATTCTCAAACTTTGATGGTGCAAGTTTCTTCTTGAGGTATACATTGGCTTTGCTGCATCATAAAAGCTAAATTTGGGTGGCTAAAAATTACATAAGCAATATTTTCTTCTAAATCAATATATAATAAAAGCTTATATTTTCTTCTACATCATAGTGAGAGATATTCTGTCTCAATCTTTAAATAGGAAACATAATAAAACTAGAAGAGATTAATTTAAATATGTTCAAAGCTTAGATATATTTTTTTTTCTTTTGAATTTAAAAGTTCAACAACTTTTCTGGTTCACCCTGGAGTAAGAGCAGAAGCTCAATAAGATTGACAACACAAATTTGCAACCCACATGTTCAGTGAGGGCTAGGTTTGTCTTAAAGAAGGATCTAATGGTCCTTATGTCTTCCCAATAATCATTGAAGAGATAAATGCTTGCATATATAGTTTACCATAAGTATTCATGATATGTGAAAGTGAATTTTCTACTAGATCCAAAGGCAAGTTTTCTGGTTTTTCTTTCATAATCTTACATCTGAACTTATTACATGAAACACAGAATTTCTTTATCTGGTAAAAAAAAATCTTAATCTGTTTATCATGTGTGAGTGATGTAAGTGAGATATGTCTATTAACACATTTTGTACAAAAATAAAATAATACAAATGAGGTCACACCATAATTAAGTAAGAACCTAAGTAAGCATAGAAGTTTCAATTTTAATGAAGCAATTTATAGAACTAAGCAAATTAGAAAAACCATAATTAAGTAAGAACCTAAGTAAGAATAGAAGTTTCAATTTAATTGAAGCAATTTATAGAACTAAGCAAATCAGAAAAATGTTTGACAAAGAATCAATATCTTTTCCATGCATATTTGTTTACTTTGAAAGAGGGTATTTGAATATATTAAGTATGAAGCCACATTAGCATTATAAGCATGGTTCCTAAAATCCCTACAATGTTATCACTACTAAAGCATGAATTTGAGCCCAAATGGCCTTGAAACTAAAAATTTGGAGTTATGCATTCTAAAATAAAATCAATTGATACTAGTTTTGGGATTTAAATAATAAGAAAATCAATATATGAGATAAGTAAATTACCTGTCATTCATTGGCAAACAAGAAATAGTGATATATGCTCCACTCTGCCTATGATTTTGTAATAATGATCCATAGCATCTTAGAGGCAATATTTTGAATGCATCAACTGAATTGCGAGAGGAAACATTGTTTGATTGAAGCATCCAACGCCTTACTTGAACAATGTCCATATAGTCCATTCGATATCCTTACTTCCTGGATAGTATAACATGGAAAACATACTATCATGATATTCAACATCCAACCAACATTTGGAAATTTTGGTCTTTGTTGTGATGAAGAAAGAATGGTAGTAAAAAAACTAGAAATTGAGAAGATGTATAATTCATTATCGATAAAACATGTTATTTAGAATGAAAGTTTGAATCCTCATAGGAAATTAATAGCAAAACAGTCAATTGTATTTGAAGTCCCAACAGTATAACTAGGACTAAAAGAAGTTAGATTAGACTGATGCAAACATAATATAGATGGATAAAAAAAATTGTTAAAGTTCTAATTACCTTAATTTGATACCTCAAAGAGCCAACAAAATTGATGCATAGCATCCGTAGTACCTTGAAACCACCTTTCCTTGCTTCCCCTAGATTTTCAGTGGCTCCAGGAACCTAAAGTAGAATAAGCAGCCTTGTATTATATTGGCATAACATACTAGTTACTTACTTTCTAATGTTTTAGTATTAGATTTGGCAAGTGCACCATATAATAGAAATTAATAACTACTAAGCTACAAACACAATGTATTGCTGAAAATACCATGGGATAGAATATTTTTCAAATCCACTATGAGAAAGTGAATAACATGTCTTTTGTATTTTGACAAGTTTTGAAATTATGTTTTAGCATTCAACTAGATTATGACTTTGAAAGAAAAAATAAAAAAGAACAACTTGCTTGAAAAAGAACGAAAAATGTTTTCCATGAGGGCAAATATATCTTAACATAACTCTGTCCAAAGGTGACTCCATTTCTGGAGTTGTAAGGATGTGCAATATGCCTGTTGAGTGGTTCTCAGTTGAAATGAGTAAGAATGTAACTTTGTTGATCCCATGGTTGATGCAATTGCTCATTGGCACATCAATAAGTCTATAAGAACCCCCAATAGGAACCTACCATGCCAAATCCCACACAAAATCATTATTTTCTTGGAACTTCATAACTAACAAAAAAGAAAGTACTCTTATTTGGATATGTTAATCAATAAAACTTGTCCACAACTCTAAAAGTTAGCAAAATTGTGAACAAATGTGAGAAAATGCATTGTTGCATAACAAAATTATGAAAAATTGTAGCTGTTATATTATTTTTTGGTTATAGACTTCAATTTAAAATCATGATCTCAATCTTTCACTTTTATTAACAAGCTTGGCCTATTTGTATTTCCAAAAAAAAAAAGAAAATGAATAGAAATGTGCAACAAGTTTGGCTCAGTGCTCAGTGAGAGGAAGGAGACGAGTCCTGGCTCCTCCACCTAAAATAATTACTACAACTATTTGTGAGACTATGATTTTTATGCCAATTATAATTATACATAAAATCATTTGATTTATTTGTGACTTTGAAAGGAAGCATAAGGAGGTGTCAATACAACTGAGACAACACAAAAAAAAGGCATTAAAACACAAGATAAATAAAGGGAGAAAGAAATAATTTAAATTGTTGAGACACCTATGATTATATTTAAGCTTTGGTATACACTTAAAATATGTTCTATAAGTTTTTTATATTATTGAAACACAATGTAAACTAAAGCAAATATGCTTAAAAATTAAAATTGAACATGAGCCATTCATTGATTCGAAAATGCAATCAAGATCAGTGTAGAAAAATAGACATATTTATTTTCTCATAATCATGCAGAGCACATATAAATCCATACATTTGGCAAACACAAGATATTTCCAAACATATCATGAGTTTTCAAGAAATTTGAATAGTCACGTCTAAAAACATAGAAAGAAAATGATAAAGGAGGAGAAATTGCAAACTTACTTAAACAGTTGGCCTTGAAACTCTAGCTTCATTTAGAAACCTCTTTTTGATTTTTTGGAGGTCAACTAAGACATCCTTTATACTTTTTCTTTCCTTGGGTAATTCTGCTGAGCATTCTAATGCTAATCCCATAATTGATGCTAAGCAATCTCTTTTTCTAGAAAATTGTACACCATCTTCCATTAACAATTTCACATCAACAATATCAACAATTGCACTAGGATATGACTCTTCCACCCAATGCTTCATGTTGAATTCTTCTTGAAACATGCCATCTGTAGGTTTCTTTTGTGTGAAAGTCTCCATAAGCATAATACCATAGCTATATACATCACATTGTCTAGATACGAATCCTTCAAGTCCATATTCTATAAAAAAAGGAGAAAAGTCACAATAATTTCCACTATTAAATCGGGATATGGAAAATGTAAAAAAAAATGCTATTTACATAAAATAAAATAAAAAATCTCCTTCACACTTTTACACATAGCATAGTTAATTAAAGTTGAATTAACTCATAATGTTTCAAACAAGACAAGATCAATGACTCAGATTATTTCATGTGTATAAGAGTGAGAAATAATATAAAAGATAATCTAAATAATAGTGCTACTAAAAAATACAATAGAGTTTTATAACTCTCCAAGATTTATTACTTAAGGAACAAAATGAAACAAGAATATTCAAGATTAGAAACAAATATCACCTGGAGCCATGTAACCCATTGTGGCTAGTGTCATAGTTTGCCTAATAGAATCTCCTCCATTCAAGAGTTTTCCGATTCCAAAATCAGTCAGATGCCCCACTATATTTTCATCTAATAGAACATTGTTGGGTTTTAAGTCACAATGCACAATAGGAGTAGAACATTCATGATGCAAATATTCCAGTGCTGTCGCAACATCTATCATTATGTTTA
>JANHAO010014496.1:0-15280 GCA_026873985.1 Saraca asoca
TTGTCTTAGTTTTGAAGACCATGTGTTTGTTGAAGATTTTATATGGCAATATCAGTGCAACTGTATCATGTAAACACAGGTTTTTATATGTAGAAGGGTGTCCTAAAAAATAGGTCACGGGGGGAGGTTTCTGCAACATTTAGCGAGGGATTAGCAAGGGAACAAGACCCTTGCAAAAATATTTGAATTAGCCATCTATTAGCGAGCAGTTTGCGAAGGCAAATTCCCTCGCTAAAACACCGAATTGGTCACAATTAGCGAGAGAATAGCAAGGGAGATCTCCCTCGCTTAAATACTTAATGGGGCAAATTTAACGAGGGAATAGCAAGGGAATGTCCCTCTCTAAAATTTGTACGGTTCAGAAATCAGCGAGGGAATAGTTGCTCACTGCATTTGCGAGGGACAAAAAAAACCCTAGCTAATTTCTCACCAAATTAACTCCATTTTAACGTTTTTAGCAACAGTTGAATTTTATTTTAGCGACGGATATTTTCCCCAGCTAAAATATAGCGACGGAATGTCTTCTTCTTCGTTAAAATTAGCTATGGTCGATTTAGCTATGAATTTTACGAGGGACCTTTCCATCGCTAATTTCATGTTTTGCAATGGAAATGGCCTTTTAGCGAGGCAATCGTCCCTCGCTAATACGAAAAATTCTAGTAGTGAGCCCAGTTTAATTCTTGTGTTCTAGATTGGTAAGAGCCCAATCAAAATCTTATATTGTAATAGGTTAGCAAGAAGCCCATAAAGTCATACATTGTAAACTAGTGTGCAGGAGTTAATAAAAGTGGTCATCCGGTTGAAGATTAATCTAGTGGATGTAGACTTCATCTGCAGTTTTGGGTGAAGTTGAACCACTTTAAAAATCCTTGTGTCTTGATTATTCTTTCTACACATTTACCTTTGCTGCTATTCTGCTATAATTCTATTGAACTACTATTCTATTTTTGCATTTCTGAAAATTTGCATATTCTATATTTGATTGAATTGCTTCACATCTAATTAGTATCCTCAATTCAATCCTGATTATTTAATTAAGTTCTTGATTATCCAATTAGCTTCCAAAGACCATGTTTTTAAAGACTTCTGCTTTGCAAATAAAAATTAATCTAATCTATTTCAAAGGAGTATATATATTTTACGTTTGCAAAAAAGGGCAAGATCCACATTTTTCAAATCAATAAAATGGGCTTTGGAATATCACGACATTTGTAGAACATCCTTTTAACTTTCCAAAGATATAAGAATCACCCAAACCGAAGTCCAAAATTCAAGATACACCTAAAAATCTAAAATAGTGTCAAATTGCTTAATTAATCCAATTAAGTACAAAAACTAACCAAATCAAAAAATCAATCACAAGTACCTAATTAAACACATAAACATGATAAAATACTAAGTATAGAAGGGATATAAAATGTGTATAAATTATATTCATCAATAATTCTTATATTTTGATGAACTAGCTCCACTTGTCTGACCTTTAGTATTGAATTCAACTTTCATCTTCTCTCTCTTACTATGTATCAAGGTCATCTTCATAAATGTAGCACCTCTCATGCTCTTGTCACTAAAACCACTATGCTGAGAAGGATACATATGTCTGTTTAAAAGGAAAAAAGAAAAAGAAGCTAACATCACAAAATAATAATTTAGGAAGTATGTCATCATCATATCAAAACAAAGATTAAGGAGTATCTTAGGAAACCATAATTATATCAAGGTAAAAAAAATGTCATTCTAGATCTATTTGAGTTCAGAAGAGGTTAGATACAACATTAGAACATTAGGCAATATAAATACATGTTCTTAGATACAACCTATAAATATTTACAATAATATGTGCTTAAATTTTCCATACTCCAAATATTTATAACATTGGTAGTATAAATATATGTGCTTAGATACAGCCTCATTATCAATAATATGTACTTAATCACAATAAAACTAAAATTGTATTTTTTTAAGTATAACTTAATCATAATCCTTCGATTTTTATGCAACGAAGCTATAGAAGTGTGTATAATTTTATCACATATAAATAAATGAAATAAGTATATAATTTTATCACATATAAATAATAAGTATACATTACAAGCTAATTTAAGAAAACGAGGCATGATCATTGATTACAAACTCATACCATCCAAGAACCACAGCCAAAAACTAAATCCTAACCTAAATCATTCCCAAGAAACAAAATAAAAAAATAAAAGAAAAGAAAAGAAAAGCTAATCCCTCAACTATAAACCATAGTAAAGTACAAAGCTGATAAGATAAAAAAAAACTTTGATATAAATTAGCAATGAAGAAAAAAACAATGTAAAAAGAATAAGGTTTCCTACCTTGATCAGTGATAGATTAGAAATACAATGATCGAAAACAACAAAGACAAATGCAACAAAGGTTTAAGAGTGATTTTGGGTAAATGTTTCAAACATGAGAGAGCAGAATGAGAGTTAGGAAGATGAACAAGCATGTTATATAAAGATGCATAAACTTTAGACATCAGTGGTTAATACGTAGGAACCTAAGTCTATTCTCATGCATCTATGTCGATTTCTTATAAATAACTAACATCATAAAGTTTATACATTGATTTTTTTTTATCAAAATTGACTTATTAATTTTTAATATATTCACAAAAACACCACCACTGCTTTATATTATACCCATCATTATTTTTTCTGAATTTTTTTATTTTATTCATATATTAGTTTTTTATGATAGCCAACATATTAATTTTCAACATATTTACAAAAATACCACCACCACTTCAATATTATATAACTGTTGAATTTTTTTTGGAATCATTTTTTTCATTTTGTTTATGTGTTGGTTTGTTATGAAAGTCGACGTATTAATTTTCAACATATTTATAAAAACACCACCACAGCTCTAATATTATATACTCGTGTTGAATTCTTTTGAATTAATTTTTATATTATTTTTTTAGATAATATAATATTACATTTACACAAAGGTAAAATGGAAGATATTAATGGTCATTAGAGAATTTTACAATTTTATAGTTTTTGTAAAATAAAAAATTAATTGTAATATTATCATATCATCAAATAAGACGTACGTAAATAATTTGATTAAGAATTCAATTGATAAATTAATAAAAAAATTTATTTGAGTATAATCAAATAAGTCATGAATTATATTATTACAAAGTTCTTTAAAACATAATCAAATAAAAATTTAATTGATAAATTAATAAATTATTTTGATAGCTAAGGAGCCATGCCTTTTAAAGATGTATTATTTAAACCAAGTATGAAATAATTCCCAAAGTATGTCAATTTCTTAATGCAAACCGGTATCAAATGTGATATTTAGTTTGGACGTTGGTTTTTTAGTAGGAATTGATAGTGTAAATTTTTTCATATTTATAAAAATACCATCGACCATACATAAGTAGATTTACCTTTTATCCGATATCTATTTAACGAAGTTCTAGATTTTGTAGTAGTGTGTATAGCTTATCCTATACTATCAAACCTTATACAGTCTAGCAAACAAGTCCTAACCCCATGTTTGGATGAGAGAAAAGAAAAGAAAAAAAAGAGATAGAAAATTTTGATATTTAAAAGCTTCCCTTGTTTAGATTAAAAGAAAAGGGAGAGAAGAGAAAATAAAAAGATAGAATTTGTGATTAGAGAAAGTAGAAAGATAGAATTTGTGGTTTGCATTGTTTCTTATTAGATCTTATCATTCACTCCAAGGGTTATATAATGTTATTTGACATTTTATGTATATGAAAGGAAGATTATATAAGATTAAATTTTTTAGTTTATGAGATTTAATTTTATAATTTATCCTATATTATTAGGCCTTATATGATACACCAAATTAGTGTTTAATAATTAAAAAGTGTCGTTCTTAGTTTCTTGACTATCATCACACACTAATGATTTTTTTTCTTTAAAATAAATTTCATTGATTAAATTTGAGAATTCATTGATGGAGGCCAAAAATTAAAAAATAATGAGTTTGTATTTTTTTATAGATAAAATTAATAATTTAATCCTTGAATGTATCTTTTATTTGTAATTTCATTCCTAATTTTATTGAGGTATCCTCATTAGTCCCTTACTTTTGCATCATTCAAATAAAATAGTTTTTACATTCATCTGATTTTATTATAACTCAAACAAAAGATGTTTCCATAACACAGTAAAAGCTCAACTGGTCTGTTAAATAATAAGCTAGAAAAAAGGTTGCAACCGAAGGAGAAAATGACATCATTCCTTATTTATTTTTTTTGGTTAAAATAACAAGTTAAAGCCCCAATTTTTATACCACCATTCTTCTAGAAAAATTATGGAATGATATTGTTTTCTCCCTTAGTTGTAATCTCCTTTTCAGTTTATGATCTAACAGATCAATTAGGCACTTAATGTGCCATGTAAGCATCTTTCATTTGACTTATAATGGAATTAGATAGATGAATGGAAAAACTATTTTATCTAAACGATGAGAAATTAAAGCACTATTTTATTTGAACGATATGAAATTAAAGAATTATTAATGACACCTTAATAAAATCAAAGATGAGATTGTAAGAAAAGGGTAATTTGAAACATTAAATTGTTAATTTTTCTTTTTTTTTTATATAATATCAGCAAACTTTCAATCATCAGCGCTATGTATATCCATTTATCGTTAAAGTGAATTACAAAAACATATGGCAAAAAAAAATTACAAAAACATAAAAATACAATGATGATAAATCACATCAGTAGTTTCTTAACTCACAATATTTTTTTCTTTATGGTGGTGCAATTTTAATATATATTATGTTTGTTACTTACTTAAAAAATTCATTATGGTGCGGACTTCTGTAACTCTTAAAAAAAATTTATACTTTCATAAATTTTTTTTATCAAAAGAAATTTTTAAAATTTTTTTACACAACTTTAGTTAATAAAACTATCATTTTTATATATACATATTACATAGATTCTATACAAAATTACATTCTATATGTAAAATATAATCTTTATGTCTTTATGTTAAAACATCATAAAAATGCACAAAATCTTAAATACATAACAAAACATTATCCATCTAATATACGTTATGATTAGCATGGGGGCAAAAGTGTTGTCAAGAAGAACGCCACACTACAACCATGAAAGGACAAATGCATGTAAATTTAAGAATTAGAAGTTAAAAGGACCGTGGGCTCTGATGTTTCCATCTTTGGTAATGGGTGGGACCACAAGCAGTTATGAAAGCAAGGACATATTGGGGAATTCAATGTAGCATATTGGAGACAAGATAATACCAACTACTGAATATATAATTTTATAAGAAAAGTGAGAATTAATTATGTTTATAGTAAGAAGTCGTTAGTATAATTTCATTCTATAATTTCTACACAATGTGATAGCCACCTTTATCAACAAATGTATAAGTAGTATATAAATCACATAAAAAAATTTTCATTGTGCAAATTTTTGGTATACACTCATAACATATAATTTATTGACCTTGTAAAACTTTTGATGTTTGATTAAAATTTCAATCATCATTTTTTATGGAAAATTAAAAAAGAAAATTTTTAAGAGAAAAGCACTTTAATATTTTGGATGTTTGAGAACTTTAAAAAAAAAAAATCATAACAGTTACTATATGAAACTTACACTATTTTTTGCCTACAAAAGGATATAAAACAATGAAAAACAAATTATCATGGAGATTCATGTGCTTTGCACTGATTTAAGAGCAGACCTTTAAACTTTAAAATTTCCTATTTAATTTCTAACAATTTTGCAGTATTTTTAATTGAATATTCACTGTTAGCTGGACTTATAATTGAATAAATATTATATATTTATTTGCATATTATATAGACTCCATTTAAATTAGTTTAAATTCGAATGTAGCTAATAGCTTGAGATTCGAAAATAATTTAACCAAATATATATATTTTGCTGATGTTGATTAAAAAAAAAGCGCTTTTTCTATTTTCTTGATTTTCTATTACCTGAAATATTTCCCTCTTTTTGTGTAAATAGTGCAGAAGGAGATCGAAATTGGCGCTCCTTTTTCCCCTTTCTCTCTCTCTCTCTCCTACTAATTGACAAGTGCACGGTTCACCGCCATTCACCATTAGAGAAATCCCAAAGCGCTCCAGTTCAACACCGATAACATTCTTATTCAATCCGCCGTAGCCATGTCATCGCGTAGACGAACCTTGCTCAAGGTTATCGTCCTTGGCGATAGCGGGTACGTTCTCTTAGGGTTTCTCTGCATAACTGTTCACTTGGTGCATCTTTATCTAGAGTATAGTCCATTAATATGTGACTTAATTTCTTATCTTTCTCATTTAATGTCAGGGTGGGAAAGACTTCATTGATGAATCAGTATCCTTCATTCATGAATCGACTTGGTTCAAATGCGAGATATTGTTATTTGTTTTCTGGGAAATCTGTACTTTTGGGGTTTGTTTTTCAAATATGTATATTCAATTCTTTATTTTATAACTTTATGGAAGACATTTTTGAGGACTTTGCTCTGCCCTTTATTTCTTCTGGTGTATTAGGGTTCTTGATTTGTATTGTTTTAACGTGGGTGTTACTTTTTATCCAAGGTATTTATTATCGATATAGTTGTCGTTGATTTTGATAACGGGACATGTAGTAGAGTGTTACAGATCTAGTGAGATAGGGGTCTCTGTATTAATTCTTCAGAGTACTTTGTCATTTAGTGTTTTTCTTCTTTATCGTTGGACCTTTAACTACTTGAATAGATATGTGCATAATAAGTTCAGTCAGCAATATAAAGCCACAATTGGTGCTGATTTTGTCACTAAAGAACTTCAGATTGATGATCGACACGTTACTCTACAAGTGGGTTTTATAGCTCAATGGTATTTCAATATTCTATGTAATTTAATTTTGATTTTTCTAAGATTTATGTGTATCTTAATATTTTGTATGTCTTCCTGGCAGATTTGGGACACTGCTGGTCAAGAGAGATTTCAAAGTCTTGGAGTTGCATTCTATAGAGGCGCAGATTGTTGCGTCCTAGTCTATGATGTTAATGTTATGAAGTCGTTTGATACACTTGACACTTGGCATGTGGAGTTTCTCAAACAGGTTCCTCAAGACTTTCTTTATCTTGTTCTTTTTGCTGGTAGCACCTGTGGTTGATTACTATCATTCTGCTATTGGCTACACTTTTGAAGTTATGTATTGACATTTTAATCATTTAGTTGTCTCTCTCTCAGATTTTATTACATATGTGAACATTCCTCAATTAAAAGTGATTTTTGAAGCCTTGGGACCAGTGGCTCAAGGTTGAGCTTTTTTATCGTCTCTGGTACATAATAGAATTGATATTAATGAGCTGTTACTAATCGGAATATTATGAGGCCCATAGCCATTTATTTTTACGTTTCCTTATGGGAAGACTTGTCTACTTATACTGATGGCTAGTTTGACACCTTAATATGTTGCACAAATTTCTTCTTTTGACTTCCTTTTTATTCTTTGACATCCTCACGTGCATCTTTTTCCCCCTCATAGTTCTACAGCCATCTCTTTACCTTTTCCTTCTTACTGAATGAGTATTTATTAAGATTTTTGTTCTCATTGTGATCCAGGCAAACCCTTCTAATCCAAGGACATTTCCATTTATATTGCTTGGAAACAAGATTGATATTGATGGTGGAAATAGCCGAGTGGTAGGCATGTAGTACTGCATTTTCATGTTTCATTATTCTTGCATAAAGGTCTAATTATCTTGTATGCAGGTTTCTGAAAAGAATGCTAAGGATTGGTGTGCATCAAAAGGGAACATCCCCTACTTTGAGACATCTGCAAAAGAGGATTACAATGTTGATGCTGCATTCATGTGTATTGCCAAGACTGCTCTAGCCAGTGAGCGTGTGCAGGACATGTAAGTTTTGCTTTGGATTCATGAGGTGATATCAAATTTTTATTATATTTGTCGTAGCTTTTAGCAAAAAGACAGTTTTAGTTAATTCACCTTCAGATTGAGATTGATCTGGTGCTTTGCTGGTCTGGACATTCTCCTTTGGGTGCTATCACCAGCTTGGAAATTCATATTGTCACTTAGGCGATGAACTATGATACAGGGGCTTTTCATAAATAACATTTGTTACTTTGAACAATCCCCAATAAAGCAAAATAATTACATAAAGAATTCTGGAAAGTAGTGTCAAAATGACAACGGAAACATTTGAAGAAAAAAGTGGCCCAAGCATCTACTGTGTGACTGTGTAATTACTTGTTAAAGTTTTCCTCCTTTTGGAGTACCATGTAGTAGTTAAATTAACCTTTCCAAATTGCATTTTATTTTATTTTGCTGTACCTTGTATTAGGCAAATTGACCTTTGTAATCGGCAGATAGTTCATATGTAGCTGATGAACAGTCTTTCTAATTCAACATTTTATTCTTAATTGCAGATATTTTCAAGGTAATCCTGAGGCTGCTCCAGAGGCTGAGCAAAGGGGACGTTGCGCATGCTGATGTTGAAATACTGAATGATTCACTTTTGTTGCCGTGCCCCAAATTCTTGAAATTCTTTTAGGTCTCCATTGAGAACATCCCCCTCCTCTCCTCTTTCTTTTTGTACACTGTATGATGTGCTTCTGCAATTTAGTTTTGTTCGACCTTGATGTTGTGATTTTGATAGAATGTCCGTCCTGTTTTTGGCAAGGATGAGCCTTGGAATGTTGCACGCTAGTAGGAGAGATTTTCGGTCTGATGTTCAATTGATTTCCACGGATTCTGTCAGGTTCGATAAAGCTGGGCCTGAATTTGCGTATTTGATTTTAATGGATCAATTGACGGACCTTTTTTTGGTGTGAAACTAGTGTATATAAAGTTTGGGTTATGACAAAAACGAATCGTTTGGGTTCAATCGCACAATAAAGTTATGTTTTCAGGAATAATATATGGCATATTGACACCTTGATCGCTCTTTTTTTTTTTTTCTTTTTTTGGATTATTTTACTGTTATGTTGAGAAGAGACATACATAAAAATTTTTATGTCCTATTGCACTTTTGAATTTCATTGTATATAAAAGCTGTGTTTAAGTAGGATGAACCAATTTCGGAAAGTTGGAATGATCGAATTTGTGTCTATCTGTTAAGAGACGATGATCCAATTTCGGAAAGTTGGAATAATCTACTCTATGTAACCAAGTAAAGGATAGTCGTTAATTTCTTTTGAAACGACGTGGTTCTCTCGTGTCCTAGTGTTCTTTCTTTCATATTCTCCTCCTTCTTCACTCGTTACGTCTTCCATCTATTTTTCTTCCTCTCCACCTTACAGTCTCTCTGATTGTTTCTGGATAAGCATGGGAAAGTCCTCAATCGCAATTGCTTTGAGAGCTCTGTTTATTATTTTGGAAGTTGTAATGGCGTCTACTCTTATTTACACTCTCATCACAGATGGTTCTCCATTTCGCATACAACTTCTCACGCCGTACCTCTCTCTCTCTCTCTCACACACACACACTGTTACATCCAACCATGCAAATTTGATCAACTTCAAATCACTTTGATGGATAATTGCATATTTAAATTTGATTTTGTATGTGGTGTAGGTGGATGGTGGCTACTTTGATTGATTTCTATATCAATGTTGTAGCTTTGGCTGTGAGTCAATCATTTTATTTTATTTTTCTTTATAGTTGTTTATAATTCTACTTTGTAAACTATTATGTCTCTTTTCTTTTTATAAGATTTCCTCAGAAATTTCATCAACCTGACACATTTGTCTATTATACGTTAGGCATGGGTTGCTTACAAGGAGTCAAACTGGATTGGCTCAACTGTGTGGATAATTTTGTTTATATGCCTTGGAAGGTTTTTTCTTTCTTTCCCTTTTTTAATGTTGGTTTTTTTTTTTTTTAATGTAGTTTATTTTAAGAAGCCTTTTTATTTTACTTTTGCTATTACTGTAACTGTTTCAGCATTAGTACTTGTGCCTACATTGTTCTGCAATTTCTGAAGCTGTCATCCCAAGAATCTTCACAGGATCCTATATATTACGTTCTGTTGCGGCACCCGAATAAGTATGTCTCATTAAGAGTTTTCTGCGTTGTTTTCTATGAATTTTAGGGTGTAAGTTGCTTCTTTTTTTTTTTTTTTTTTTTTCTATTTGCTGACATTTGTATTGTACATATAACCTATGCATATTATGTAGAACACCCTTAGTTTACAACAGGTGCTTACTTATACAAAGAAATATACCAGATGGTTTCATTTTATATTTTTCCACCATCGTCTTTCTACATTCATCATAAGTTCTGATTGAACCAGAAGTATATTTTTGCATAGGAAGGGTACAGAAGAGACAAGGAAGCATTCTGTTGTGACTTTAAGAGTCCTTTTCAGCGCTCTGGGGATTTTCATGTTGGGGACTCTGGTGTACACTCTTGTTACAGATGGTTCTCCTTTTCGAATGGAGCTTCTAACTCCGTAAGTATTTCATAATCACAAGAACATAATCATCTGGTTTGAATGTCTTTTATCTTGAAAGTGAATGTCAAGAGCTTCAAACTGTTTGCACTGCAGGTGGATGAGAGCATTACTAGTTGACTTCTACATCAATGTTGTGGCTCTAGCTGTATGTCTCAATTAGCTTATCCAACTCCAATATGTTTAAAAGTTTACTTCGTTGCCTTTGCCTTAAAAAAACAAGGAGGAACTGCGAATGTGGGATGCTCTTTTTCCCCTATAACATGGAAATTCTTTTTCTTTGTAATAGACTTCACATAAGAAAATCTAATTGGTCAAAAAAATGTTCATACTTCAATTAATCTATAATCAAGAGAGTACTATCATCAAAAAATTGCTCTGGCATGTAACAGTGTAAAATGACATGTTTGATCCTTTATCTTTAGTCTTTTATTTTTGATAATTGCTGACTTTTAAAAGATAAAACGAGATATCAAAGAAACGGTGCTTGTGCACATCAGCGTATAATCAAATCTTGAATAAGCATGTTGTTGTTTTATCACAAGTATGTTTATTTTTCCACTTCAACGTAAAGTATCTTACCTATTGCATATTATAACAGGTTTGGGTTGCCTACAAAGAATCTAGTTGGATTTCTGCAGTCGTTTGGATAATTCTACTGATATGTTTTGGCAGGTTAGTTCTTAATTTTGCATATTGCTTAATGATTATTCCCCTTTAGCAGTGATTTTAAATTGCAATTGTGCTGTGATATGGATAGCAAATCTTAGTCTTCCGGATGTGAAATTATTTTATGTTCATATGCATGCCATTGATACCCTTTATCAGTGCTTATTATTCTGATTTTTTTTCCTTTAATTTTCCAAATGTACAATGATACTCTCCCTATCCCCTTCTATTCATTACCCTAACATGATTTCCAAGCTCATCTAGTTTCTATCAGTTCATTTCCGATGTATGACCTTACTTTGCTTTTAAAACTTTCAGCATTACTACTTGCATCTACATTGCCTGGCAGCTGTTCCAGATAGCTCCCCAAGATCCTGCTTACCTTATTTTAGTGCGACATGGTGACAGGCAAGTCTATAGCACTTGTTTTTATTTCCACAAATAGTCATTTCGAATTGAATTCATAAACTAAGTAAAAAGAAGAAGTTCCCTTTACATAGACACGTACTCATTGCAAAATCCTGTTAATTTGATCTCCAATTACTTCATTATCATAAAGTTTGATAGAGTGAAGAAACTAGTCTTGGAGGGTCACTGAATATTTTTACTGAAACGAACCTAAGATCCTTTGTCAACCGTATTTTGAAAGAATTCACGTTATTTGTTGAACGGTTAAATTGATTTTGGATTTGTTTCCCATGGTTGTGGTTTGACAGAAGAATGAAGATAGTCGAGGGGCTTATCTGTACATGAGTGAGGTTAGGTATTGCTTAAATATATCGTCAACAAGTAAACTTAGTACGTATTGTAACCTGTAGCCCTGTCAAACCATATATGAAATTGAATATGAACATATATAGTCATAACCGTTATACTAAAAACCAAAATTTATGCCATCAGCAAGTACAATACATGATGAGTTGCAACTTTCTAATAATTAATCAGAAGTGCTGAAAGTGTAGTACTTTTATACTAAGAAATTGTTTCGCTGAAACTTCGTTTTTCCTTCTGATTTTCGTGAAATGTCTGTGATCTCTCCTCTTAGTTTGTGGTTCACTAAGAGCGTTGACAATTTTTTGTGGTAGGGCAGAAAACAAGTATAAGAGGCTCTCTGGTGGAGCAACTTAGAAATGGTGTTCATGAGATTGAGCAAGGAGGATTTGTGGGATCGTTAACTGTAACATCTGGCATTTGCTTCTACTGACAACGACAAAAGAAGTATTGCCAGAAGGATTAGAGTTGATATATTCTAAAAAAGATGTCATTCTCCTACAAACATTACATGCAACAATGATACCTCCAGTCCCCCCTTTTTTTTTTCTTTTTCACTTTACGTTATTTTGTTGCGTAATCAAATTTACTACTACATTTGATTTTATTATGTAATGATACGTTCACAGATAGGGCGTATGTAGAAATCAGAATTGTCGATTTATTATCAAACAATTGGATGCTTACGAAATCCATGATTTCATCTTGGAGACAAACATATGCATTATTAGTAGTTCTACACAATTGTAAGCCAAAGTGTTTTATAATCAACATTACCTTCTTTTAACCAAAAAAAGAAAAAGAAAAAAAATAAAACCAGAATTATTCTCTGTCAACAGTACGTAACAAAGAAAAACACAACGAAGAAACAAAATCAATCAACATCGATGAATCAAATGAGATGGAAATTGAAATGGAACAACGCAAATATCTTTCTGAATCGGAATTGTGAATAACAATCAATCATGGTTGCATTGGCAAGAGGTAAACTTGTCATCAACGGGCATAATGAACAACAAGGCATACTAAGATCAGCAATACATGAATGCCAATTTCATTATTCATGGTGACCATGATGTTCAAAGAGAGTTTGGGATATAAAACCCATCGAAGAAAACAAAAAGGAAACTACAACCTACATTGAGCAAAATCTTCATTTCTTGTATCGTGCTACCTCATCATCATTGGGGAAGAAACCCATGAGTCTACCAGCTGAGTTCTGGTACGCATACATGAACCCACCCATTAGCCCAATCAGACCCCCTGTCACCATAGATGGCCCCCTAATTCCAGGCTTGATCCCTGATAAACAAAGAATAAGTAAAATCAAATTATACTGAACAGAGACAAGTCATATGCATAAGATAGTTTATTTTAAAATATATAAATTCATATCCACTGTGCAAACAAAAACAAGTGACAATGGTTCAAGGAACTAAACATATTATCTTCATTTACCTATTGAATTAGAACCTACAGGCCGTAATATGCACACCATCCATATATTTTCCATCAGTTTTTGGATTTTTTTTTTTGTTTTCCTTATGTGTACACAAAGTTTGCCATTTTCACACGTTAGTTGTTTAATTAAACTAGGGAGGATGAGTGATTTTATTACCTAAATGAAGGGTAGAGATGGAATACGTGGGCAGCTAGTCTGGCTTCGGAAGGATATGGGATTCTCATTCTAAATCATAAGATATTTTGCAATTCGTGTGATAGCAATAATCAACACAGTCCAACTCTTTATCTGATTTACAGTGTAGGTGAAAATCATTTCTCATGTTTGGTCCAATTCTATTGAATTTTAATGTGAAATTTCCACTGAGCCTAGCTCAAGAGATTGGATCGTAGTGTTAACTGTTAATAGGTAGAACATAGTAGCTTCTAGGAGTAATACTTCCCAACTTATAAAGTGAAAAATTTTCAAACATCTATAATTCCTTTTCCTTGAACGAAACCCTCAAATTTTTGTAACCGTTTATTCAATCCACCTAATTTTTATTCAACAATCGTGAAGACGACCCAAAAGTAATTCAATTGATTCAATCAAAATTCATAGAATTCGACAATGTAGGGATTCTAACAAATTGAAGTTAGATGGAAGTGGGAAAAGGAAGGTACCAGAGAGATAGCCAACGGTGACGGAAACACCGGTGATGGTGACAAATCGAAGGTAATCGAGGGAGCTGAAGTTGCCAACTACTTTGGTGAAAGGAGGGTTCCGATCTATCACTGGATACTCTGGCTTCGTCGATGCTGTGATGTCTGTGTTCATCTTCTCTCTCTTCCTTTCTCGACGACGTTATGCCGTTCTGTTCCCTCAGCTTCTCGCTAATCTCTCTCTCTCTCTCTCTCTCTCTCTGCTAATCTCTACGACGCAGATCGGAATTTTGTTTTGCTTTCCTTTTGTTTTTTTTCTAAGATGGGCTCTGGGTTTGACCCATATTGGGCTAATGAAAGAAGGACCCATCAGAATATTGAGATCTACAAAAAAAAACAATAGAGTAAACCAACGAAATTTTTATGGCAGAAAAAGGCGAGGAAATTTCAAGGATAGATATAATTGTTTTTATTATTATTATTATTATTATTCTGGAATGTAGTGTTGGATGAGCTCTCAAGTCCTATAGGGCGTTAAGCTATGTGCATTCCATTTTAAAGTTTATAGCCAGTGCTCTAATTTTTTTTATTAGCAATTGGGTTAGTTCCTAGTTTCTTGTCTATAACTTGCTATTATAGTAGTCGAAACTTTTGCTGTTTCTGATTACGATGGTGACCGACAATTTATCTCTCTTAGCACTCATTTTGTTTAGTTATTTGTCTCTGATATTTCTGCTGTTTTTATGAAATTAACTTCTAAATTTTGTTTGAACAATCAACAATCAAATGGCTAATGCCTTCCTATTCATCTTTAGCTTTCTATTTCGGGAATTTTCCATATAACAAGAAAGTTTTTCACTTCACATCAACTGCAAAACCAACGCACTAATTATGGGAAGAACAAAAACGTAACCAATTTATGTAAAGTAGTGTCCAGCGGCATAGATGAAATGAAACCTCACGGCTTATTAGGTACAATTCATATAAAATCTGGGTGGATATCATCTTCTACACTTTGCTCATCAGTTATGGCCTCCAGGATGCTTCTATCGGAAGGACTTGTGTCATGGTCCTTGAAAGCTCTCCTCCTTCCAACTAGCTGGCTATCATCATCCTCAGCTATGTAATCGTTCCATTTAGAAGCTGCCCTGCTGTTTACTGTCTGAATTTTCAGCCTTTGATCGCTTCTGTAGTTTTCCAACTTTGATTTGCTGTTAGCCATTGGCTCCTGATCCCTTATTGGCAGCTTCTCTGCATGAATGTGGATTC
>JANHAO010014497.1:0-15304 GCA_026873985.1 Saraca asoca
AACTCAACTGGAAACATGACATTTTAGCTCTTAAAATGCTAAGTATGAGGGCAATTAATTGTGTCAAATCTTGTGTTATCAATGACTCATCTGACCACACCTAAAGCATGGTCTAGTTTCCCATCTACAAACCCCTGAATGAATTTTTCCATAAGTCTTACATGGTCTTAGTCTCTCTGGTCTAACTACAGTAGGATAAATAGAGCTAGATCCTTCATAAGGTCGATGACTCATAGAAGTGACCCCTACCAATCTCCTACTCTGATTGCTTCAACCTAGGGCCCTTAATAGGAACTGCACATCATGCCTCCATAAAGGAAGTGCACTAGAATCTGAAGATGACTGTCATCTAGAATCTCTACACTCCTTGAGCCTCTCTTTCCTTCTTTCTTTCCATGAACCTCACTTCTAATTCTCTGGCTCTATTATAAACTTGTTCATATGTGGTTCCCTCAAAAACATGAATAACATTAAAGAAATTGTCATTAAGGCCATCAACTAATTTCCTAGCCTTGTCTTTTTCAGTAGGGATCATATGTCTTACAAACTGAGGTAAGTGGAGAAATTGGGAGGCATACTTGGAAACTAACAACCTTTTTTGCTTAAGATTGTTAAACTCCTGTAATTTAGTGTATCACTATCCTTCAAGAAAGAATTGCTATAGGATAGTTGTATGGAATGTCTTCCAAGTGTTTGCTATTTCCCTATATAATCTATGGTTCTTCCAACCCTGGTACTAATCCATAGCAGATCCATCCAACTGCAATCCAACCAACTTCACCACAACATCCTTCAAGCACTTAAGGACCCACCGCAATCTCTCAATCTAATCTAAAAATAAGAGAGGATCCAGTGAGACCCAATGCCTAAATAATAGGGAGGCTTGAGTTTTTGAAATTCTTAATGGTAGTTTCTAAAGTTCATAGGCGTTGGCCTTACAAATGGTGGAAGGGTGGTGATGCTTTTGTTTTTGGTCCTTCTTATTGTTGTCTCTAAAGCCTTTTTTGGGTCAATTCATCTACAACTTCATTTACAGCTCTTTGCAAATTTCTAGCCCACGTTAGGAATTAAAAGTAAAAAGGCCTATTAAAGCTCTAGAAGGGGAAGGAGCTATTGTCTCGTGTTGGAAAGTTTTCGATTGCACTTCTTCACATGTAACTCTACCTCTGCCTCGATCTCTAGCGCAACCTCAGCCTCTAGCTATACCTCTACCTCAAGGTGGTGGTGAAGGGAATGGTTCATGCCAAAGTTTCTCGAATGCTTCTTTGAATCAGTGCCCAATTCGAACTAGAGATCTTGTCTTGGGTGGCAACTCCCCTATCATTAAATAGAAGGATTATTTTGAGTGATATTCAAATATATATATATGTGTGTGTGTGTGTGTGTGTGTGTGTGTGTGTGTGTGTATATATATATACAGAAACAAAAGATTTAAGAATTACAGAGATTTTTGACATATATCTTGGAATGGGTATTCACATATCCATATTCATGTTTCTTACTCCTGAGCACATTAACACGAACTTAGTATGTCTATCCCAATTTGGTAGTTGGGGACCTCTACATTATGCATTTGAACTCTAGGTCGCTCTGATACTAACATTGTCATGCTCCAATTCTTAACATGTGATGGACATAAAAGTTCACCTAAGGGAGACTCCCTACAAGTTTAACCTATGCAATAAAACCCTTGATGCTAAACACTTCCTATATGGAGAGTTAGACAATTGAAAACTATGCAAGACGAGATGGAAAATTAAAAACAATACTGACACATTTATTAAAATATTTTATCATATTTTTAACAAAAATTCGATAAAATTTCTCTTATTTTTTGGACCTTGAGCACTAGGCTGATACAACAACTGAAGGCTACATGCCCTACTCAAGATTTGTACAATTAACATAATGCAACACATGCCCAAATACCATAATGGACATAATTTGCTAGGTGGCAGTCACATATATACAGAGGATAACTCGACCTAACTAACTACCAAGATATCACCAACCATATGTATCCGTGCTCCACAAAAGAAGCCTACCTAGTCAAGGAGCAAGCTTAGGTCTAGATGGGTGAGGATGAATAGCGACAGTAGCCTCAAACTCTGAAAATATTAAAAAAAAAAATAGAGTGAGTTTCTTAGAAATCTAGTTAATGAATAATTCTCCATGAAATCAAATGATTAGTTACAAATTATATTCAAATGCAATTCAGTGTACACACACATATTCAAATGTAAATCATTAAAGCCCAAGAGTCATAACTCAACAAATACAAGAATACTCTAAATACCTTGAGGAAGTCAAATTAAATAGATATATCAAATAAGAAGCAAAAGAAAAGTATGTAATTTTGAAACTATTCATCATAATAAAAGATGAAAGAAAATGTCTAAAATATTTGTTGTTTCATATTTAGTCTAATATCATGGAAATTTAAGATTTACATATATGGTCGGAATCTAATGGTTAATTCCTAAAGGTAACCTTGCCTAATAGAAATCAGTTATTATCATTTATCTTATTCCTCCAATAGATGTTATCCCCTTATCCTTCCACCATATTTAATTTTATTCACAAATACACTTAGGGCTTTTGTAAAGGAATTCTCTAAGGATTCCATTTACAATTTTACACTAAAATCCAATAATATTTCTAAGTCGATAAATAGTACTCATTGATGAAAGAGAAACAATTCAATTTCTATTACTTCACATATCCAACACATAAACAAGTTTTCAACTTCTATTAAATATATATATCAGTTGTTACATCATAAAATCTCTCTTTCAAATATAAATAACACATGAAAAATCTAATTTAATACATAAACTTAACATTTAACATTTTAATCATCGTTCTACACTTCAAGACCTTCTTCATCAAAATATATAAACAAGTTTACCAAAACTTTCAATAATATTATTCTCATAGAAGCCAATACGACAAGGCCTTTTACTAAATTTAAAAAGTAATACTTCTACTACAAACCATAATAGGACTTTGTTCATTTCAAAATTTCAACAATGCAAATTTAAATTCAAGAAGTTTAAAATCATAGTTTTGAGTAATAATAATATGCATAAAAATGAGTAGATTATCCACTCACCTTACAAGAGATCAAGATAATATCTAGCTATCCAAAACAAGCCAAAAACTCACTAGTCCTTTTCTTCCAACTATTCCTTAAAATCTTCTATAGTTAACACATAAATCAAATATCCCAGAATCAATTTCTATCGCTGGCACTTATAACCTATGAAAATTTTCTAATTTAATTTCATCTCCCTAAAGTCAAATTTAAAATCAAAGGCAAGATCATCATGAAGGATTCGTATCAAAATTAGAAATAGAGAGAAGATGGCTCAAATCATTTCCCTGATTAAAGGTAACAACAATGAGGGCATTAGGGGCGAAAGTGACAGTATAACATCCAATGGAGCCACCAGCTGTGAACAGAGCTGAACGGCGGAGTTGTCGCCGGTGATAGGTATTCCGGTGTCCTTTGTTGAAGAAAAAGGAGGATGAGAGCTGTTTATGAAGACCAATTGAATAAGGTAGCTTCCCTCTCTTTAGCATGGTAGTACCCAACTTTGCAGGGGTAGTCCGAGCAGCTCACTGGTGGTGTGACGGCAGCCGCCGGCCGAGGAGCTTTGGAGGACAGCACAACCCAGTCGGAGAAGTAGGGGAAGGACAACCATGTGGAAAAAAGCAGAACTACATCAACACAAAGGCTGAGCAGAGGCAAAAACGCTGATGAGCTAAGCTAAAGCCGATCGGAGCAGAGCCAAGGCTAGCCGGAAGCAAGGCAGAAGCTGATCGGGAGGCAAGCAGAGCAGTCCGGAAAGCAAAGAACGAAGGAGAAAGAGCAGAGTAGCTATCAGAGAAGAAGCAAGAACAAACCGGAAGGGAAAAAAAGGGTGATTGGAGAAGAGAAGCAGATTGGTTAAGAGAAAAGAAGAAGCAGAGGGGCTGGTCTGCAGTCCAGTCACGCGGAGGAAGAGAGGGGAAAAAAAAAAGAAATGGGAGAAAAAGTAGGAAAGAGTAAAAAAATTTGTGCAAAATTTTTTGTACGCACATAAAAAAATATTTTGTTTAGTTTTCACATGGAAATTTAAACAAAAGAGAACACTCAAACTTATACACCTCATTTATAATGTTAAACATAAGTTAGAAAATAATTCATATCTACTTGAAAATTATTACAAATATTGCATTGTTTATCAAATATACTTACTAATTTAATTTATTATTTTTCAAATTAGTTTTGTCATTTATCGTAACATAATGGGTATCATAATTATTATGATCAAATTGGTCACGCTATTAAAATTTTGATGTTTCCATTATCAGAAATAGTTGAATGAAGTTATGTGTATTTTGCCCTTATATTATTATATGAATATGTTATCTATCTGGAAAAAGAGAGAGAGAGAGAGAGAGAGAGAGAGAGAGAGAGAGAGAGAGAGATTACTAGCATTGATTAATTTCAAAACATAATTTTAAGGAGCACAATCAGATTGTTTTGCGTTTGTATGCATAAACTATGTGGATCTAAAGCCCAAGTTATAAGGGCTAGTGAATTCATGGCCCAAACCTTTCAGTTTTATAGTTTGTCCGCATCTTATGTATATGTGAGCCAAGCCAACCCTAACTTCACATTAGAAAAGTGAGAACGGGAGTTAGAGGACACTAAGACGATGATAGCTTACATGAAAAGGTGGAGAAAATGTTCATCAAAGATTAAAAATTAGACTGAATTGTATGACTTTTCATTTGGAATATATTCATTCCCTTGTAACATTTCAAGAAATTCTACATGCATATATGTTAAATATTCAAAAAAAAAAAAAAGCTATACACTTTTGTGAAAGAATGAGACTCACAATTTTATATATGTGTGAGGAGTCTTACCTACTGTTTGGAAATAATAAAAAAAAAGATTTTATTTTATTTTAAAATGGAGTCCTTTTTAAAAAGGTATTTGAATTTAAGAGCAAGAAAATATTATTTCATTTCATATATAATTTTTGCTTCAATTACTTTATGCCTCTACAAAATCATTTGACATAAAACACATGATATATCAATCTACCTACCAATTGAATTCTATACTTTTTTCAATATTTTCAAACAATAAAATTTATTTGTAAATTAATTGAAATTATTATTTTTAATATGTTTCTAAATATTTGTTGAAGGTCGAATCCATTCAACCCAAGTTTAGGACCCTAAAACTGTAATTTGAGTGCAAAAGAAAGAGAGAAAGAGAGATAGAACAGAGACACCAGAAGTTTTTAATGTGGTTCGGTTAAAGTCAGTTTGACCTCTATGTCCACGGCTTTTATTACTATTTACTGGGTATATTATATTTGATGATTGAATGTATAATTTACAATGATTTTATCCCCTTTTATAATGATTGGAGAGTTATAGTTTGAATGTAAATATATAACGATAAGTATCATGACCTGATTAGAATTATATAATAGATAAGGGTTAATGGCTGTAATCAAACTCCCATTAGAGTAAGAAACTGAACGGATTTTCCTGATTTATCAGTTGCGGGCACATGCTCTGATTTGCGAGTTGAGCCTTATTCTCAAAGACCTGAGGTGGTTGTTTTGACCTGTGTTTGACTAGTAACCTTAGTTTGTATTTAGTGACTTATTGTCTTAGTTCAACAACCTCAATCCTAGGTGAGCCAGACCCTTATTGGCTGAGCCTGTTTATTGGGCTTTTACCAGTCCAGTTATGCAATTCCAAAAACACTTACAGCATTAGCCCCTAACTCTCAATGCGATCTGCGAACTAGAAGCTGTAGTTCACTGGTAAAAGCTATTAACTGTGATCTTATTTTGCTGTTGTTTGGACTCTTGTCCTTTCATTTTGTTTACACCCACCCATGTCATCATTTTTGCATTTAATATGCACATTTTTTTATAGTTGTTAGTATGGTAATGACAAAGCCTCATTCTTCACTAGACCGTTAGATTAAGGGCAGTTGGTTAGTCTTCTAGTCTAACGATAAGGCTGGTCAAGTTATATATGGTGAGGAAAACCTCTCTTTCCTTCTCAGTTGTTATTTTTAAAAACATGTGCTTCAATTTCTTGCTTGCTCTTCAAGTTCTCATCCGGTCGCTGCCATTCTTCAAGCCTTCTACTTATTACATCTACAATAACTTTTTGGTTCGGTTTGTTAGAGGTCGATCGTGCTCGCCGTATTCTCTTCTGGATTCTCCATTTCATTCCATTAATTCCGTAAGTCTTCTGAATCTTAGCTCTAAGCTTCTACTTTTTGTGAATGTTCCATTTTGTGGGTCTTTTATATCTGGTGGCTTGGTTCGATGTGTGCTCATTAGTTGTTAGGAAGTTTTCTTCCTGCTGGTCGATTCTATAATGTGTTTATTTGTATGCTTGTCTTTGTTGTGGAACTGGCATCTATATGATGAAATGCCCGTGGGTGTTAAGGTTATGGATTATCAGGTTTACCCCTTTTTGTCTCCCAGGTTTTAGTGACCTGATAGGTTCGTTGATCGAGCCCCCCCATGTTTTCAATGGTCTGGATTTTAGATGTGGTGGTATAAGGCGTGTATGGCTTGCTGCATAGAGTTTCTCCCCATTAGCTTTAACTTCTAGGTATGGTCTACTTTTAGTGACCTAATCGTTCCTTCTTTTGTGTATATGGCAGGTCATAGACGTCGAGGTCACCAAGTGGAGAGTGCCGAGGATTATGACTCTTCAGCCTGAAATCGTGAGCTAATGCATTTTATAGATGAAGTGACCTTTAGGAGTGGTAAGGTTGCTGAGATATTCAAAGCTCGTCCCAAACCCATTAAGGGCCGACAGATCACTAACAATGAGAGGTCCCTAGACTGCTCAATATTCAAGCACCATCCTTCGATCATTAAGCTTGATAAGGTCAGGGGTATAGTTAAAGCATACTGTCTTCCCAAGGGTTGCAGCACTTTCCCTTATTGATCACACAACATATCCTCCTAAAGGATTCATTACTATTAGTACCCACCATCTTGTCACTAGGCTTAGGTTCCCGGTCCATCCTTATCTTATAGATTTGTTGAATAAATTGAAACTCTCCCCCTTTCAACTCACGCCCTACTCATACTCTCAGCTCACCTCCCTTGCCTTATTATATCTTAGGAATAGTCTCCCCCTCCTTCAGTCAAGGTTCTTTGCTATTTGTTTAGCATAAAAATTATGGGTTAGCGTGATGGGATCTATTACCTGGTAGCTGGGTAGACCAAGTTTAAGAGGATCTTGTCACAAGGGCAAGTCCAATGTGGGGAATTATAAAACCCACTGGTTTTATGTCCCATGCCTATCATTGCATTATCTTCATAATTCTAGTTTCATCTATACTCCTAGTAAGTGAGCTAAGGACACGGGAGCTTACATAAATTCATATTTTATCCCCTAGTCTTGACTTTTTGTTTCATTTTGCATACAGAACTAGCAAGGAGAAACCAATGTTAGAGGCTGAGGAGGCTAAGGTACTAGGCCAATTCATTACTATAGATGATCTAAAGAACGATCTCTAATTTGACGAGAATCTATTGTATTCGCATAAGCTTACTCCAGCTTTAAATGTCAAACTCACTAGGGACATCAGAGATCATGGAACTAGGGAGGTTGGTCCTACAAATTTTGAGGAATAAGGAAATATGTTGAGTCTTAACCTCTGAATGCCACGTCTTCTCGCTCTACTCGGTCTGCTGTTGCTATAACTTCATCGACCCCTGCTACTACTACAAGCCCTGCTGTGACTAGTGAATCTTCTCCAGCCACAACATCCCCACAAGTGTTGGCTCCTACCTTGCATCCTAAGGTGGTTAAGGTGGCTGAAGAAGTCACATCCCCATCCGATCCACCTACCAAAAAATAAAAGGTAGATAAGAGGAAGAGGGTTGTTATCACTGTAGAGAGGGTGGTACCTGAGGTCAGGGCTAAGAAGTAATCTGCTAGTTATGGCCCAAAGACGGAGGAGTACTTCGACCTTCTTTGGAATAATGATGACCAAATCCTGGGGCCTCTCAATAGGCCAAAGTATTAGAGTCGGAGGAATCCTCAGGGGAGGGATTGATGAATTATGCAGCTTGTTAAATTGTGAGGTGGCAAATTGCAAGGTTGTCTCATCCAGCTTACATAAAATGATTGATGAGCTGAAACGAGTGAAGGGTGACTTGGAATGAAGCTGCTCTAGCAAAAGAAGTGGTCACTTGAGCTAAGGCTGAGACTGCTATGCTGATCGTGAGAGCTAGAGAAGAGGTAGCATCTGAGGCCACCACTGCCTTCTTGTTCACTTTGTGGGAGGAGCATCTGGAGATGAATTTTTCCTTCTTCAGTGAAAATGTTCTTAAGGTCATCAAGAGCTTCAAAAAGGATGTGAAGGCTATTTCTCTCAATAGGGGTTCGTAGTTGACAGGTGGAGCTTCTCGACTCAGGACCTAATTAGAAAAGAAAATAGCTCGTGGGTCATGGAGACTACCGATGATCAAACAATGGTTGACCTACCTATCTCACATATGGACTTTCCAGACCAGGGCATAGCTTCTAAGGGCCAATCTTCCCCATAGGCCATAACTTGCAGCTATTTCTAAATGTAATTTTGAATTTTCAGATGTAAATTCTCCTTGTTGAATATTTAATGAACTTTTCATAATATTTGTGCTTTATTCTTGCTTCATTCGTCCAAATTTCTATAATTGTTTATTCAATAGTTTATGAATGATATCATGAATGAGTTCTTGTAAACCATG
This sequence comes from Saraca asoca, assembly GCA_026873985.1. Taxonomy (NCBI): domain Eukaryota; kingdom Viridiplantae; phylum Streptophyta; class Magnoliopsida; order Fabales; family Fabaceae; genus Saraca; species Saraca asoca. The sequence continues at coordinate 8,781 of JANHAO010014497.1, forward strand.
ACTTAACGAATATCAGTTAAAATAGATACCTAGTAAGCCAATCGACTAATAACCTTGTCAAAATAAATGCCTAAGTAGATCGCATAAATACGGTGCCAAGTTCCTATGCGATGGTGAATAGTAGGCCATTTGCAGTGCCAAGTAGTAGGTCATATGTAGTGCTAAATAGTTAGTCTCATGCGATGCCAAAGAGTAGGTCTTATACGGTGTAGAATAGTTGGTCACATACGGTGCCAAAAAGTAGATTGCATGTGGTACAGAATAGTTAGTCACATGTGATGTCAAAGAGTAAGTCGTATACAGTGCTGAATAGTTAGTCGCATATGATGCTAAAAAGTAGGTCGCATACAGTGCCGAATAGTTGATTGTATGCAGTGCCAAAAAGTAGGTCATATGTAGTGCTAAATAATAGGTACATGTGATGCCAAATAGTAGGTTGCATGTGATGCTGAATAGCAGGTCACATGTGGTGCCAAAGAGTAGGTCGTATGCAATGTCGAATAGTTGGTCACATACGGTGCCAAAAAGTAGGTCACATATGGTGCCAAAAAGTAGGTCACATGTGGTGCTGAACAGTAGGTCACATGATATGTGGTGCCAAATAGTAGGTTGCATGCGATGCCAAATAGTAGGTCACATGCAGTGCCAAAGAGTAAGTCATATACGGTGTCGAATTGTAGGTCGCATGCTATGTCAAATAGTTTGTCGCATGTGGTGCTAAATAGTAAGTCGCATGCGATGCCAAATAATAGGTCGCATGCGATACTGAATAGTAGGTTACATGCGGTGCCAAATAGTAGGTTGCATGCAGTGCCAAACAGTAAGTTGTATGCAGTGCCAAACAACTGATTGCATGCGATGCTAAAGTAGGTCGCATGCAATGCTGAATAGTTGGTCGCATATGGTGCCAAAAAATAGGTCATATACAGTGCCAAGATTTTGTAAGTATGTCAAGTTAAATGTCCTTCCCAAACTAAAAGGGCAAGTGTTTGGTTCCAAATTAGAAAGGCGATAGCTTGCTTTCAGATTAGAAGGGCAATAGTTTGCTTCCTGGTTACAATTCTATAAAAATCTATTTAGAAATTAGCAATCAGTCATAAAAATTTAAAAACATCAATGTTCTTGTCAGTTTCAAAATAATCTTACAAGACTAAATAAGTAATGTTCAAATTCATTGATTATACGAGTAGAGATGTTCATCATCTCGTGGCTCTCCACTAAAAATAATATTAGCCTTTCTCCTTTGTATCCCTAACTTAACTTCATTTTTGTAGTAGCGTAGGATTGTGTGCTGATCACCTCATACACATCCAATTCCATTGGGGTTGGGAATCTAACGATGAGTGTCTTGGTAGCTATGACCATGTCTAGGTCATTGATTGCAAGTTGTCCCAACACCATATTATATGTTGAGGGACAGGCGATGATTAGAAAATCCGTTAAGACGGTTGCTTGGCATCCTAAGTCTCCAAGAGTAATGGGAAGCCTGATCTACCCCACTGGTAGTATTGCATCTCCTGTAAAGCCATAAAGGGACTCTAGGAAAGGCTTCAATTAATCTGGGCTTAGTCCCATCTACTCAAAAGCATCCTTTGTACATGATGTTCATCGAGCTACTTGTATCGATCATGACTCTTCATACCTTGGTGTTACCAATTATGGGTCGAATAACCAATGCATTGTTATGGAGAGAATGTATCCCTCGTGCATCTTTATCTTTGAAGGTGATGCTATCTGCAGTCATCCTTGTTTTCTTGGTGAGACCCTCGAATTCACTATGTCCTATAAATTGGACATGGTTTGCTTCCTGCACGTAGCATTCATGTGACCTGTTTGAAATGCTTGCAGTGTTAGGCCCACCGTGAATAATAATTATAGTTCTTACCAATAATGCCTTGTCCTGTTCAAGAGTTCATTGGCACTGCTGTTACGCTAGTTGCTATTCTGTAGGTCACACTACATAATCCCTTAAATGATCTTTCTTGATTAGGTCTTCAATTGTATCCTTGAGTGCCCTACATTCTGAAGTGTTGTGCCTAATTTCATTGTGATAAGCACAATACTTGTTCTTGTTTCTGAATTGGTCAGGAGTCCTTATGGGTTTGGGCTTCCCTAAGATCCTCATTATCCTTCTCTATCATAAAGATCCTTTTTTGAGTGTCCGATCGGACACTATAGCTATGATGTCGACCCTTATGCTGAGATCGCTCGTTCCTAGCCTTCTATGCAACCTAATTTTCAGGGTCATCATCCTAACCCTCCTTGCTGTTCCCTGTGTTGCCCCTCTTTTTTCTTTGCTTTGAGTTATTTATCTTGTCTTTGGACTTAGGGCCAAAGGTTTCTTACCACCTAATCTCTTTAGTATCTCATTCATAGAATTCTCATAAGTCCTTCATCAAAGACTTGTATATATTCTCATATAGCTAAATCTTTGTGAAGTCTCACTGAGATTCTTGTTAATATGCTCTCATCCAAGGGGTTTTCTATGTTACTTACCTCATGTCTGAACTGAGTAATGTAGTCTTTCAGCAATTCATTCTTTTGCTGAAAAATCATTACGAGGTTATAGGGCAATGCGAGCTGCCTTCTAAGTGCCTTGTATTGGTTGATAAATCTCTTTTAGCATTTTTTCCAACCATCAATGCTACAAGCTTTTAGATTCTTGAACCATGTTCAGGGTATGTCTTCTAAAGTCATTGGGAAGACATGACACTTAACCAATGGGTTAGTCGTCTAAAGATCCATCTACACATTAAATGCATCCAGGTGGTCATATGGGTCACTATCCCTATTGTGTAGTGGAATAGTGGGAACTTTAAACCTATGAAGGAAAGGCTCTTTCTTGATCTTCCTAGTAAACAATGTCCTTCCCTCATAACATTCTAGTAGTCATAAGCCCGAGGGCATTGTTCTAACTATTCTACTCTCTGAAGTAACTCTTCTACCATATGGTCTTGAGCCTCAGACCGATGGCTAGATGATGGTTGGCTCCTCCTCTTGTCATGGGAGTAGTGATCTGAGGTTCTGTGCTTTCTTTATTTATGGCCCAGTGAATTTTGGTCTGAGACATATCTCCTATTGTACCTATTTAAGCCTTCATCTTGACATAAGCCCCCACGCTATTGGTGATCTCTTTCATCATCCTCACAAACTCGATGGACCTCTAACTTCGGCCGTGAGTTTGTAAAGCGAGCTGAATGAAGGTGCTGAAGTACTTCTTTGGTTGGCCTATCCTCTTGAGCTTTTTCCCGTGGTTGTTAGAGAGCTTCTTTTTGTGTAACACCCCTAACCTGCTCTTGTGGGCCTTGGACTTGTGCTTGAGTTAATACCCTAACTGCTTCAGCTAACTCTCCTACTGTTTTCTTGAGTGCCTGATGATGCTGATGCTGGGCTTGTATTCTATCAATAATATCAAGTTAGTGTGAGGCCACTGGGGGCATGTTGGCAACAACACCTGTGGTGGGGACGATGGAAGTGCCTGCCAAAAGAAGGATTGGATCCCTCTATTGTTCTATATGACCATTTGTTTGGCCAACTATCGCACCTGAACTCTCAGTGGTTCTTCCTCTAGCCAACGGAAAATAATGGGGAATTCAGTTTAAAGCCCTTCTTCTAGCGTCAAAATGTTGACGGTCAAATCCGATCAACCTAAGTTTAGGACCCTAAAATTACAATTTAAGTGCAAAAGAGAGAGAGGGAGAGAGAGAGAGAGAGAATAAAGAGACATCAGAAGTTTTTAATGTGATTCGGCTAAAGTCAGTTTGACTTGTACATCCATGAATTTTATTACTCTTTGCTAAGTGTATTGTATTTGATGATCGAATGTGTCATGTACAATGATTTCATCCCCTTTTATAATGGCTGAGGAGTTACAGTTTGAATGTAAATTTATAACGATAAGTATCATAACTTGATTAGGATTACATAATAGATAAATGTTGATAGTTGTAATCAGACTCCCATTAAGATAGGAAACTGAATGGATCTTCCTGATTTATCGATTATGAACGCGTGCTTTTATTTTCGAGCTGAGCCTTATTCTCAACGACCTGAGGTGGCTGTTTTGACCCGTGTTTGACCAGCGACCTTTGTTCATATTTAGCGACCTGTTGTCTTGGTCCAACGACTTCAATTCTAGGTGAACTGAGTCTTTATTAGCTAAGTCTATCCATTGGACTTTTACAAATCCATTTATGCAATTCCAAAAATACCCACAACAATATTATAATTCATTTATAAATACATTAAAATTATTTTACTTGAAATGAATTGAATTCTAGAAAAATCAGTTCCAAACAAACCATTAGTATTTTCTTTTCAAACATATATTGATGTATCCTAATCCTAGTTTGAAACCATAAAAATAAAATAAAATTCAATTTTATTTAAAATTGAATTCGTTTATATTTGAAATCATAAAATTGAGTTCATTTCATTTGAAATTGAATTAATGCAATTCATAAATTCATTCCATGCATAAACATAAAGTGAATTCTAGATGAATTTGAACTTTATTTTTTTTTTATAATTTTAAATGAAGTGAATTCCGGATGAATTTGAATTCTATTTTTATAATTTTTTTTTATAATATTACGTACTAATCCAAATGGCAACGCCACTTGCGAAACCCGTTTTATACGCAGAGACAAAACAAAGTCTTGTGAGGTTGGAAGCTATGAACATAGGAATCGACAACTTGTTCAGCCTGATCAAACAATCATGGCAACCCAAATGACATCATGCCCCTTATCTGCCAGCTTTCTCAACAATGAGAAAGTCTAAAAGATAAGTGTAAAAGTACAAACTAAGATACAAAACATATCTAAAATTATTTGAATTAATTTAGGAAACTAAAATAATATTCCAACTCCTGCACATAATTGAAACTTGTAGACTATAATTATCTGTTAGCTTAGTTTATTACATTTATTTTCTTCCATCATTCATATTTAAAATTTGAATTTTTTCAATTATTATGATAAATTAAACTAAGTATTATTGCAAATTTTCATAATATATATATGTAGTATATGTAAATTTAATTTAGCATGAGTGAAAAACTTTTTACATTATTAACGAATAAAAAGATATCATATCATTAGGACTTAATTATAATTTTGATTATCTTAATATATAAATTCATTGCATTTGGTACCTTAAAATATAATATTTTATTTCATTTTCAAATTATATCTTATCCACATTAAAAAATTTAAACAAATTGAAAGCTAAAAATTCTAATTATTATATAAAGCTCCAGTGAGGCTCCAAGTGGATAACTACTAAGAGAGAATTTTGTTAGTTATGTGATACTAATAGTTAAATGAGAATATTTTCTTACCTTAAATAAATCATATAATTTACACGTATTCTAACGTAATAAGATAAATTTTATTAATTTTTCTATTAGTGATTATCGGTTTAGAACTTTGTTAAATATCTATGTGCCAACTAAGTTATTTTATCTTAAATTTGATAAAAGTTAACAATTTAGACCTAATTTTATCTAATTTGTATATAAAATAATCAAAATAGAATATTTTATTCAAAAGGGGGCAAATACAAATGATTAACATATTAGGAAGACCAAAATTATAATTAAATCTATCATTAAAAAAATAAAAGTAATTAAGAATTTTTATTAATAATAAGAAATTTCGTATCATTTTTAATGAACTTTTTTTATCACTAGAATAGAAGGTATCCTAATCCTACCCTTCAACTTTTAGTTACAAAATATATATATATATATATATATATATATGGACCAAACTCCCTTTATATTTTCTCCAATTGGACACCAATGTGGACTGTACAACAACGTAACAGCTGGAGTTTTGTGGGTATTTTTCACAAGACTGACAAACCGAATACTCTACTTCACATGACACATCTCTATGATGTGCGAAGAGGCGCAATTTTTATATTTAATATACACTTTCAAAGTGTAATTAAACAAAATAACTTCTTGTATAAATTATATATTTCTTAGTGACATTTATTGTTATACACTCAATTATTTCGCAAATTATAATCTACTAAACATTTAGAAAAATCAAATTCAAATGACCCCATTTATTCACTAATTTTACGTGTCCAAATTCTGCTTTACGATCAATTAAGTTATTTAAATAAGAAACGTAAGTGTAGATATCAATGTTTCCTATAATTAATCCAACCAATTTATGTATGATTACACAAGAGTGATGTCTCACAATGTTAGGAGGCATTCTTCACTTAACTTATAATCAAAAACTTAACAGAAAAATTACTGAGTATGGAGGCACTTGAAAGTTTCTCTCGATTGAAGTTGCTTACAAACTAAGCCATATGATGTGGTTTGTGATGGAGGATAGCATGGAGAGCGTATTCAAATTGGCAAGGCATGCAATTATGGTTAATGCACTTTTTTGCTTTTTCATTCTCCATAACAAGATAGAGCTTAAGTCCTCATCATCTATATATATAGATGGCCAACAACAATATATCCCAATCTGCTATAAGTTTCAAAGTTTGTGAAAGAA
>JANHAO010014498.1:0-15283 GCA_026873985.1 Saraca asoca
TTTTCAACAAAATCAAACCAAACATGTTTCTAACCTTATTTCCTGTTTTCATTGAAAACGAAAACAGGAAACACTTAAACCAAACACACTCTTAGTTTCCTAAGAATGTGTTTTTAAAATATGGATACCAAACATGGAAAACTTTGTTTCCCAAGTCAAGATTCCTGGGAAACTAAAAAGTTTCCCCTTACCAAACTAGCCCCTTTTTAATAATAACTTCTTCGTTTTTTTGGTTCCGGTGGTTAAAATGGTCTTGACTGTTTTTGTTGGGCCTCAACTTTCTGAACTTCTTAAAATCCATCATTGAATTGGGCTTGAGTTCGGCCTCCTGGACCTTTCAACATCTGGCTTCTACCACATGTTGTCTAACCATCACTCCTGTAAAATATATATATATATATATATATCAATTTTAACAAATAAAAAATCTTAGAAATGGTAGCATACCGTTTGACTACGCATGAAAACCATATTAACATTATTATGAGCGCATTTGATATAAGACTATAGCTATCTTTTAATAACACTCCCTTTTTATTTCTGAAGCAGTGAATTATAAAAAACAATGGTCAATTGATGAATTTAAAACTGTTTTTACGTTTTCCAAAATCATTGTGGCAAAAACCTGTCTAAAATAGTTCTTTATAATAAAAAATTAAGTAGTTTTTTTCATTCAGTCAATTAAAAGGAAGCAAATATGCTTTTGTTTGGAAAGTTAAATATCTTTCAATTATATGTATTATGCTTACATTCAGTATTTATTTTTTCCTTCCAAAAACTATTTTTAAAATAATTAATTGTCCATATAAAACCTTGACTATTCCTCTTGGATTGGGTCATAGCCGTATTTATGTGGTGGCTTACTTAAATGGATTGCCAATCCCGGCAAGTGACCACTAATATATTATATTTTAATTCAGTCAAGCAAATACACAAGCAATTTTTCATAACATCATCATCATCATCATAATCATAATCATCAAATCAACTAAATTCAAAATATGATTTTAAAAATTTATTATGATTTTTCATCTCTTGATATTCAAATTAGATTTAAGATATAATTTTAATGTCAACTCTAATTTAAACATCCAATTATAAAAATACATATCTAACTATGTACTATCTTACAATTGATTATATATAAATCAAAGAGAATAAATTCTTTTTTGATCAATCATTACTTTCACATATTTCATGGTACATCCCAAATTATTGATATCTACTCTATAAAAGTACAAATTTAGAATAAAATTAAAATACACAATTCCATACAAAAGATATTATATTTATTTCAAATCTAAGAATCACGTATACTACTATGCACATAAGAGGTTCATTGATACATAATAACATTCTATATGATTTCTTACAACGAGTCAATCTAGTTATATGTTTTATAACATATATCCATATGTCTGTTCAGATATCAATATATCTACAGTGTATAAAATCATTACATTTTTTTAAAAAAATGTGACATAACATATATTAGTTTGTTCATAAATAATTGGTATTTTGTTTTCTCAATTATTCAATAATTAAGAATATTTAAAAATATAATTATATATATAAATTATCTCATAATTACAATCTCGATTGTAATTTATTTATACACAATTATATTTCAAAGACTTTGTGCAATACAATATATATATCAATATATATATAACTAAATTATCAAGAAGGCAAAACATCATATTTATTAAATATATTAAGATATGTAGTTTCTGTATCATTATAATTGATTATGAAATTTATATTTTTATCAAGTTGAAGAGTTCATAAAATTATTTAAAGATTAAATTTATATTTGACCAAAGATTTCAAAAAATAATTATTGAAAATGTATAATTTAAATTGTTGATTTAAAATTTATCTTATTTATAAATTAATTTATAAATAATATGATTCGTGTTTTAAAATTTTTTTAAAATTTCACTATACATACTTGATGTATTTAATTAGCATATTTGATGTCTTTCAACCTATTTTCCCAAACAAGTTCAACATCATTGGATATGAGAAACGTTGGGAATGAAGCAGTTCACACTTGAGTAAATTTATATTAATGATAAGGGTTGAAATATAATAACAAAATTCTTACAAAGGGAGAAACTAATTACCTGTAAAGAAGAAACAGACCTGATGATATGTCCCACTTAGATGGAAGGAGAAGATTTGTTGGTGGGTTCCACTTATTAGGTTTGCAATATATTTGTCATTTGATATAAAGGATGAGTAAAAGAAAAATAAAATAATAATATCTATTTAAAATTTGGAGTTAAAGGCTTTGTTTTTAAGCCTAGGGTCGTGTGCCCAGGTGGGAAAAAGGGGATTTGCCGAAACCGTGTGCTATTGTTGCTTGTGAAGAGCGACCGCGTTAGGGAGAGGAAACGTTTCACAGCTTTTTGTCTATTTGTTAGAAAATTAATTATCAAATTTATTTTAATTTACATGAAATTTAAGTATATCATTTTTGGTATTTTGAATGATATAGTACAAATATTTTTTTTAATTTTTTGTTGATTTTTATATAATAATTAATTAAGATTATTATATTAAGATTTCACATATTTTTATGAAGGGTTTTATTCTACTTATTTACTAAAATTTGTAAAAAAATATTATTGTACTTATTAATTATTTATTGGTTGAAGATTTTATTGAATTAGGTCTTATGAATTTTATTTTTGTATAGAAATATTTTTTATATTAAATATAGATAATTTCCTGATTAATTCCCTATAATTAATTTTAGGTTAAATTTATTTAATTATACGTAATGGAAAAAAATGGTTAGAGTATTTTAATATTTTTATCCTAATATATTCTAATTCTTCTTGCCAACAAATATATATATTATGTTAACGAAATGACTTGAAGTTGTTGCATTGGCTGTGAGTTGAAAATTGCTGTCATGCCGTGGTTACTTAATTTTGATTACTGGTTCCAAAAATTATGTTAATGAAATGACTTCATTAGCCTTGACAATGAATTTAAAACTTAGAAAATTCACAAGTTTCCTAGATATTTTCCAATAGCTATCAAACTGATGTAAATGTCGATGTTATGTGATAGTAGAATATTTGTATACTTCATGACTCAGTCTCTCCAATTTTTTTTTAATTTTATATTTTTCTATTATTACTTTATTTAACTCTTTTCTTTTTTGGAAAAGGAGATATTAGATAAAATTTGATTATGTTATCTGCTAAGCACATCTTAATACTCAGATCAAAGAAGCCATCCTTTGTTCTTTTACACATGCCTCCATGTGCAGGCACCTCCACTGTAGGCATTTATTTATTTTGAAGTCACAAGATTAATCATATTATTATTTTATTATTTTATTTTCCATCTTCTTGTTCATAGCTGGAACGGGCCGTGTTCTCTTTCTCATCGCATTGAGAAGAGGTTTGGTTAATTCTCCACTCGATTTTACTGTTACTATATGCGCAGGTCAGTCTCGCTCTTTCCTTATTCTATCAGCCTCCTCGATAGGCCAAACTCTTTCTCGTTCTCGCTTCTTCAATTTTAATTCTTACTCAAGAGCCAGTGCTTGTAAAGGATAGCTCATAGCATTTTTATCGGCAACGTCAAGAAGGGCATAGAGTGAACATTGTTGTGTGTGCTATAGAACCCTATTTTTATGGATTTATGATCTAATCTTGAATATGCGTCGGTGTGAATTCTTGATTTGGTGGTGAATTGTGGACGGAATCAGTGAAAAATGCGACGACGGGCGGCCGAGTATCGGCGCCCGGCTCGACGGAGGTTTTCGTATTGGATCTGGGTACTTCTTGGCGTGTTCTGTATTGCCGGCTTGGTTCTTTTTGTTGTACAGCATAATCACCAGGAGGATCGGGTTGAATATCCTGTGCTGGTAAGAACACATACGACTCTTCTGCCGTTTTGATTCCTTTTAATTTGTTGATAAGTGTTTGTTTCTTCGGATGGGTTATGCCCAGTTGATTTCATACATGGGAATGACTGTGCTGGGAAGAAACTGCATGTTGTCTTATTGGGTTTCATAATATCTGCAGTGCTTTCTAATTAACATTGATATTCTATGTAGTGCAATCATCTTTTTTCAGTTCTATAATTCTTGTTGTCAATTGATTAATCAGAATGGTTTTCTAGGTGTGAACTATCTCAACTTTTAAGCATTAGTTCCTCTTATGACATTCTTAATTATGAAATTGATGTAAGAGGGACCTAAATGAATAATAAGAAAACAACCTTTAATATTTATTCAGGTTTCTGAAATGTTGAATGATAACCATCCTGTTATTAAGCTCTTCTTTTTTCCTTTATTCTAATTTTTTTTTTCCTCAAAATACAGCTGAAGATGACAGCGAATTCAATTTGGATGAACTTATCAAGTGTAATTTGGAGAGTCATTACTCGGTCTTCTTAGACTATATTTCCGATATCCTTGATTGATCTTTTCAGTATTTGATATTGTTTGAAGTTTGATGTGAAGTTATTTTTATTATAACAGGGTATTCTCTGATATGTGTTTGCATTCATACTAAGAAGGAAGTGGAGAAAAATATTAAGTCCTTGAATAAAGGAGGCACTAGTTTTCAAGGAAAAGATGATGCCTGGTGGCAAAGACAAGAGAGGAATTTTTTTCATATTTAATTTTGGCCTTAAAAACATATAAATGGAAGAACGGATATTGGATAGAGATTATTTAGTGTTTAATTACTACCAAAAGAAATTCTGTTAAAAAATAACTACCATAGAAGTAGGCCCTGATTATTTTCCTTCGGCAACTGTTTTACTTGCACCCTAGCAACAGTGTCCTGCCTCCAGGATTGTTATGCCGTTGCCATTTCCTTGTAGCCGGCGATTATCATTTCTAATGAGCCCAGAGCTATGGTACTGTTTTAATAGCCAGTTCATTTGATGCTTTTTGCTATACTTCTAGTTGAACTGTTAACCCACCATAGATTATTCGCGTTTCAACTATTAAGCTATAGTAGAATATCATCAAATCCTTTATTAGAATGTTCTTCATAAATATTGCGTTAATTATACAAAGTTGCTTCTGTACATATAAATGGTAACAACCCCCCCCCCCCCTCTCTTTCCAACCCCAAAAAAAATCACAGTTAAGGTTCTGGATGATATACAAAAGAAAGTTGAGTGATTGATCATTTAAAGCATTGGCGAACATGATTGAGTATGCCTTGTTAAATTTTTGAAATGTAAAGTGTTCTTAAGCATATGTTGCAATGAATGTGGAAAATCACCTTTAATAACTATAGGAAGGAAAAAAAAAAAAGGGCCTCTGATGTATGTTATAAGAAGAGATGTAATTGAAGCTGTTAATCCTTCAACTAATTAGATTGTTGTGATGGCCACATGTTGTGGCCTACATAGTTGCATGATTGTCATTACTTTCTAGATAATATGGTTCAATTTTTTGTTAAATTAATGCATTTTCCACCTACGGGGTACTTACTGAGCAATGGTCTTTCATTTGCAGGAGAGACATCCAAAAGTTGAATATGTTGCTAAGGAGAGTTTGAATTTTACAGAGGAAATATTAAGTGCAACTTCATATTCGCGGCAATTAGCAGAGCAAATGATTCTGGCCAAAGCTTATGTGATTATCGCCAAAGAGCACAATAACCTTCACCTTGCCTGGGAGCTTACCTCAAAGATCAGAAGGTGCCAGCTGTTGCTTTCAAAAGCTGCCATGACAGGGGAGCCTGTCACACTGGAGGAAGCCCAGCCAGTTATTAAAAGCTTATCTTCTCTAATTTTTAAGGCACAAGATGTGCATTATGACATTGCAACAACAATAATGACAATGAAATCACATATTCAAGCCCTTGAAGAGCGTGCTAATGCAGCAACAGTTCAGAGCACTGTGTTTGGACAAATTGCAGCTGAGGCAGTACCCAAGAGCCTTCATTGCCTAAATGTCAGGCTTATGACTGATTGGCTAAGGGTGGCATCCCTTGAAGAACTTTCAGATGAGAGGAGAAACTCGCCCCGGCTCATGGATAACAATCTCTACCATTTGTGCATATTTTCAGATAATGTCCTGGCTACATCTGTCGTCGTTAACTCGACAGTCTCCAATGCTGACCATCCAACACAGTTAGTCTTCCACATTGTCACTAATGGAGTCAATTATGGCACAATGCAAGCATGGTTTCTTAGTAACGACTTTAAAGGGGCCACCATAGAAGTACAGAATATTGAGGAGTTCCATTGGTTAAAGGCATCTTATTCTCCAGTTGTCAAGCAACTCCTGAAAGCAGACTCACGAGCCTTCTATTTTGGCGGATATCAAGATGTGAATGTTGATCCAAAAATGCGAAACCCTAAATACTTGTCTTTGCTAAATCATCTTCGGTTTTACATACCTGAAATCTATCCTCAACTTGAGAAGGTTGTTTTCCTGGACGATGATGTTGTTGTCCAGAAGGATCTTACCCCACTTTTCTCCCTAGATTTGCATGGAAACGTGAATGGTGCAGTCGAAACTTGTCTTGAAGCATTTCATCGCTACTACAAGTATCTCAATTTCTCAAATGCAGTTATAAGCTCAAAGTTTGATCCACAGGCATGTGGATGGGCATTTGGTATGAATATTTTCGACTTGGTTGCATGGAGGAGAGCAAATGTAACTGCAAGATATCACTACTGGCAGGAGCAGAATGCTGATGGAACACTATGGAAGCTGGGTACTCTTCCTGCTGGTCTTCTTAGTTTTTATGGTCTGACAGAGCCACTTGACAGGAGATGGCATGTTTTAGGATTAGGCTATGATCTTAACATTGACAACCGCCTGATAGAAAGCGCTGCAGTTATTCACTATAACGGGAACATGAAGCCATGGCTGAAGTTGGCTATCGGCAGGTATAAACCACTGTGGGACCGATACATAAATCAAAGTCACCCTTATCTTCAAGATTGTGCCGCAAGTTGAAATGTGCTGCTACTTCTCAAATACTGATTGATGGATTATGCAATCTCAGATGTGTTAAAACTCTTGATCTTTGGTCGATTGCATTGTTGTAGGGTAAGAAGTAGAAAGTTTTGACGTTGTTAGGAGGTTTTTTCTTCCTTTTCAATCACAGTTTCTTACAAAGAGAAAAGAATGACTTCTTATACGATAGTATTAGGTGAGGAGATATGGGAGAATTCAATTTTTAGCTGATTGGGTTGTCTTTTCCATTTCTGCAAAGATGTAGAATTATTTGTTCTGTTAGTAATTCTTGTAATAATTTATCCGCTCTTTCAAAATGTAATGTAATTGAACAGAAACAATTTTTTGTCATCAACTCTTTCAAATGAACTCAAGTTTTTGCATGTATAATATACACAAAATAAATAAATAGAGAAAGAGAGAGGAGGATTGTTAACCTCCACAGGTTAGTATCCTTCATTTTTTTTATCCGGAGAAACAGATCAACTTACAACATTTCTTTAGTCAATTTAATAATTTTAGATAATCTTGAAGGGCTCTTCCCATGCTCATTCTCAAAATTTGGTTCTCTCCTTTTTTTTTCTCTCTCTCTCTCTCTCTCTCCTGCTCTTGCTCCTGTGGACTTCTTGCATTCTAAAAATCGCATACTCTCTCTGTTATATCTCTCCATCGATCTCTCTTCTCCCACCTCTTAAGTGCGTCTCCCTTCTTTTCTTAGTTCAAACGCTTTTCCTTTTTTAGTTTAAATGCTTTCTTTGTTTCTCAATATTGATAAGAACCAGTTTGTATCATTCAACCCTGTATCAAGCTATTAAGTTGTGAACGGATACAAATTAATGTTCAGACATCAATGAAAATGGGGAGAAACAAAACAAATTATGGAAAAACGGAGTGCAGAGGAGAGAAGGAGATAAGCATTAAAGGAGAAGAGTAGAGGAGCAATAGATGATAGTGTGAGTGCAAATAAGATGAGACAGAGAGAGAAATAAGAGCAAATTCAGTTCTCAAAATGAGAACCAAACATAAAAGATTTCTGAGTAATTTCTTTCTAGTTGAATCTGTTGGGGAAGTATTTTAAAAGGATTTTATTTTTGTATTGTTTTAAATTCTCGTATTGTTTGCAGGGGCGGACGCAGGAATCTGGGCCAGTGGGGGCTGGTCTAGATTCAAAATAAGAAAATTTATAATTTAACTTCAAATTTTTTATTTTTTTCACTAAGATCTATTTTTAAAGATTTTTTTCAATTTAATCCCTGTCGAATTTTTAATTTAGTCTTTCTATCAAAAAAATTTTTTTTTTAATATTATAATATTTTTAAAAAAAAATTTGAGTGGGGGCTCAAGCCCCCACTGAGCATATGTTAGGTCCGCCATTGTTTGGGTCAAGTGGTGTTAAAAGGTTTATGTATTAAAGATTATATTGATAAGCAAGTTAGGAGGTGGATTCACTTTGACTTATCTAATCACAGCATCTCTCTATAATTAACTTTATGTTTATTAATTTTGGAACAAGACGATTCACATAATCACAGTAGAAGGGAAGAGAGTGAGAGGGAGCCAAAATTTTCAAATGGGAGAAAATGGAGTGTCCCTTTGAGATAAGCATTAAAATTATTAAGACACCCTTTTAACTTCAGCTTAATTCTTTAAAAATAGTAGTGGGTATCTTTGTCCAAACACGTAATTTACATCGTTGAGTATATTAAGAAAGATGCAAATGCAGTTCGCATTTTGTTTCACAAAAAACATTTCCAAACATATAAATGGAAAAACAAAATTACATAAAAGAAGGATTTGTAACATGTTTCCATTTTTTATTAAA
The DNA here is from genome assembly GCA_026873985.1 of Saraca asoca. Classification (NCBI taxonomy): domain Eukaryota; kingdom Viridiplantae; phylum Streptophyta; class Magnoliopsida; order Fabales; family Fabaceae; genus Saraca; species Saraca asoca. The sequence goes on from JANHAO010014498.1 coordinate 8,775, forward strand.
TAAATATATTCCTAATTTTCTCCTGTGGACTTCTTGCATTCTAAAAATGGTATTCTATTGTCATCAATAATTATATAAATATAATATCAGTACATATAATTTTGTATCTTGATAAAAAGTCCTTTCTGTAAAAGTATAACTGCCCTAGCTCATTATGATTTTAATTCACCATAAACCCATTTTTTTTTTCAAACTCAAATTCTCAATCCCTCCTTAATCTTTTGCTGAAGAATTCTATCCTTCCTCCAACACAATCTACTCTCCTGCATGTAATACAATAAAACCAATATGTGCAAAGTGACAAGATCATCTGTTAGATGGAGACTTAGAATCTGGGTCACATGCCTCTTGCCATTAGATAAACCCAGAATGAAACAAGTGAATTTTTCCTTTTGATTTTCTGGGGATACGACAAATTATTTTATATCATAAGCTAATGAAATATTCCATTATAAACTTTCTACGGATGATGAAGCAGGTTTGTCTCCTTAATCAAATGTGGCTTTTCACTAGCAACACATAGCCAAGGTCAATCGAAAAACGCAAATAAAAAGACATCTAAACAATCATTTGAAAAGAAATAAAGATAGGATTTCAATTAGAAATAGGAATGAAGATTCAAGTTGCCAAGAAATGAAGAGAAATCAAAATGTTTATCTAACAATGGCTCATGAATTGGTTTGTTTTTTTCTTTGTTTCTGTTTTGAAATTATACCCACAGATTGGGTTGGATTGGATTCGGAGCCTTGTGAAAATGCCACATTCCGAAAGTTTGATGCAGCAACCAAGAAAGCATAGACGCCTCTCTTCTCATGCTTCTGATTTTCTACACTTTCTTCCCTAATAAATTCATTTTTTCTTTAGTATAGAAACACACTAATATTTGACCATGTCTATCAATAAATCATTACTTTCTTCGTGAGTTTGTCTTGGACTCTGATTATTCTTATTGTTAAGATTTGTTTCGTATAATAATAAAATAATTGATTATAAATATAGTTAATTATAGAAAAAATTATTTTATATCTGATAATATCATTTGATAATTGATTCTATTTGTATTTAAATGATATATAAAAAAATTATTTTTTAGTATTAAATTATTAAAAATTGTATTGAAGAAAGAAAAAGTAATATGAATTTTTTTCTTTATAAGATAAAGATAATGATAATAAAAAAAATGACAATAATATAAGTATAAATTTAAATATTTTTTTATAATTAAAATTAAAATAAAAATCATTTAAAATAACTTTCATTTTTTAATCAAAATTTATTATTTATAATTAATTATAGAAATATTTTAAAAATATAATCAAATATCTCTAAAAATTGTATTTGATTATACTTTTAGAATATTTCTATAATCAATGATAAATAATAAATTTGATAAAAAAACAAAAGAGGATTATATTCAATTTACAAAACGAGCACTTAAAATGAGTAGTAACCTATATCTTAAAAATTCCTCCTTAGTAATCGCCTCAGAAGAATTGAGTAACAGGCCTGTTTGTAAGTGTTTTCAGATATTTTTGTTTTATTATTTTTTGAAAAAATTTTAAAAATTATTTTTTTAGAACAAAAAAATAAAAAACTTGTTTAGATATAAACTTTGAAAATAAGTATTTTCTTTATTTTGAAAGATAAAAAAAATATATTTAATATTATTTACAACTTTATTATTAATGAAAACAATTATTCTTCTTATTTTTTAAAAAAATTTGAAAATAATTCTATACCAAAATAAGGAAAACATCATTTTAGTATTTCCTGAAAACTATTTTTTCAGTTACACTTTTAAAAAATAATTTTTAAAAATAAATTACCAAACACTTTTAAAAAATTATTTTTGAAAACAAAAAAATAACTTCTGTAACAACCCCATTGCTTTCACAATCAAATCTCACTCCTTACAGACATATTTAAGGCCTGCTTGGAAGTGTTTTCAAGTGTTTTTATTTTATTATTTTTTAAAACAGTTTTTTAAAAACTGTTTTTAAAAACTGTTTTTTTTTAAGAATAAAAAAAAACTTGTTTGGATCTAAATTTTGAAAATAAGTGTTTTTTTTATTTTTTTTTAAGATGAAAAAAAAATATTTAATATTATTTATAACTTTATCATTAATGAAAATAGTTTTTTTTTATTTTTGAAAAAAAATCTAAAAACAACTATATACAAAAACAAGAGAAAATAACATTTTACTGTTTCTTGAAAACTATTTTTTAGTTACACTTTTAAAAAATAATTTTTAAAAAATAATTTTTAAAAACAGACTGCCAAACAGATTTTTTTGTTTTCAAAAAATAGAAAATCAAAAAAACTATTTTTGAAAACTAAAAAACAGACTTCCAAACAAGGCCTTAACTACTACATTCTTGTGTAAAGCTCATAATATTTCTACCGATTATGTGTATTGAGTCGCGTAATTTAATTATGAATCTTCATTGCCCGATAAGAACTATATAAGAAAGATCCAAGTTGCTGCCCATGCCTCATTCTTAAGTTCAAGTTTGATCCCCATTCCAATAATTTAAAATTGACTTAATTACAATTGTAGCTTTCTTTGAATAAAAAAATTAATTTGTCTCTTTAATATATTGAATTAAATTATCTTTAAATTGACAACTTCTATTAAATTTAAAATAAAAGTCTTAACTGACACAAACTTTCAACAGAACTTTAGAGATTATAATAATTAAAAGAAAAATTAGTAAAACTTAGTTATTATATAAGAAGACATAGAAATTACATGTTGCCCAAGATAAGAAAGCATCATTGATTTAACTACTGGCATCATACGATCAACTGATCCCCCCTTTAATAATAATCAATTTGAACAATATTTAATTTGATTAAAGCTATTGACATGGATTAAATGTAATCCAATTTCTATATTAAAAAATTAAAATAAAATATTATATTTAAAGAAGACTATACATAATACATTTAAGCATTATAATATTAATTTTAATATTCATAATTTTAAAATTGGAACACCTAACGTTGATTTGATATCTAAAAACTTAGATAAAATATATTATAATTTTATGAAAAATAAATATTTTGAATTAAAATAATCACATGAAGAAACAATTTAACTGATGCCTTCAACCAGCTGTATGTTAGATTTGAATCCCCTCTGTCAACTGAAAAAAAAAAAAAAAATCTGTACGCGCCAAATTCAAACAAGCTTAGAAATATGTTGGAATGACTGAGGCATCAAATCAAATAGTATTGGAGGAAGAGACCCCTATACTTCAGCCTATCAAGAGGAGGCCCACTCACCTGCTTCCCCAGAAATCACCCCACACTCGTCAACCCAACCCAATCCAAGCCCAGCCCATCCGTCCATTCATACCTCTGCATTATAGTTTGCACTCTTATAAAATTTCTAATATATTCTTATTCTTAATGATTTCTAATTTTGTTATTGACTAAACATTTTTCAACTTAATCACAGGCCCGCCTCTCTTGTTACTCAATTTCACCTTTTTAAAGAAGATAAAATGCCGTTGATAAAAAAAAATAAAAAAGTGAATAATTATTATTTATTAAAATTCAGACTTTAAATTTTTAATTTTTTCATTAATAATTAAGATTATACACTTTATCAGCCAAGTCACTTATTACAAGCAGTGATAATGATTAACAACAAACTCCACAATAATCAGCATCATTATCAACACTTTATACATGACGTAGCACATTATAAACTACACCAATGGCCATTACAATCTCAAAATGAAATCAAAACTAACACCAACCAACCAAACATTATTATCAAAATTAGATAACAAGCTATATCTTCTTTTGATTTCAGATAAATCAAATTCCACGTACATTTATATATTAATTAAAACAAGAAGCCAAAAAATCAGAGAAACTAACATACTAGTTAGTTGCACAACCCAAACACCTCCCAAGAAAAGCAAAAACCAAAAAATAAAAGAAACAAACAAATTTATACATCAAATGATGATGATTATATCAAATCTTTTCACCATCTCGTTCAGATTTTTTCCCCATTTGGTTTTTCTTTAAAATTGTTTGCTAGCTCTTTTCTTTTCTTTTTTTAACTTTCCAATTTCCAAATTAAATAAGTGAGAAACTCAACTGGCCTGTCAGGGAAGATAGAGACTATGGTTGTTGTCTTGATCAGTCCAATGAGTCTGACTCCAGTAAGCGTGATCTACGGTGTTAGGAAGATCAAACAAACCTTGATCTGCACTCCCTTGCCAATCCAACGGTCCAAAAACTCCGGTAGTAGCACTACTGGCTTTGTTTTGCAAAGACGAGAAATCAACTGGGACCGTCTGATCAAGCATGGACCCACCCGTCATCTCCGACAACTTTAACTCACGGTGATCACTCATGCTGCTAATCACCTTCTGCTGTTGCTGCCACTGAGCATTCCCTTGTAGAGCACTGAACCGAAACAGCGACGCATCAGACATGTTACCAAACCCAAACGCCGGCAATGATTCGTTCGGCGAATTGATCAAGCTCGAGAAGGTTCCGATCTCTGAGAAAATACCGCCGCAGTCCCCTCCTTGTTCTAGAACTCCCGCCGTCTCGAAACTCGGGTTTCCAATCTGGTTCATAAATAACTTGGATTCTTGAACATCCAACAGATTATTCGACGACGGTGCTGACACTGCTTCCGTCGTGGTGGCAGCTGTAGCGGCGGTGAGACTGGAGCTTTCGCTACTTGAATGAGAGTTCGACTTGCGCTCTTTCTCCACCGGTTGCGACGGCGGCGCTTGTGGTGCTTGCGTCGCAGCTGTTTCCGAGGAAGAGTTTTTAGGCTTGTTTGAACGCTTTGATTTCCGGCAACCTCCACCGACAGGGACGTTACGGAGGACGCCACCTTTTGTCCAGTATCTACGGCAGCTCTTGCAGAAATGGCGCGGCTGAGAGAGGTTGTAGTTGTTGTAGTAGCAGAACTTGGTGTTGAGAGAATCGCATCTGGGACACTTCAAGGCCTGCTGATTCTGGTGGTGGTGCTGTCTCAGCCTCCTGTCTCCACCGCCTCCGCTGCCGCCGAAGAACCTGCTTCCACCGATTGAATGTATTTCCTGCATTTCGTCGAAAATTGCCCGATTGCTCCAAACCCGGGCAGAAAAGCTCGTCCGAATTTTTAAGTTCGAGGAATACTATGGAAAAGAGAAATAAAATCAGGCCTCGAAACCTGCCCTATAAATCTTAGGACTGAATTTCCGGGGAAATGTTGTGGCTTGTTTGATTGCTGACGGAGAAATTAAAGAGGTCTGTCAGTGTTTAACATGTGTGCCTATGTGTGCGTGGGAGAGTGTGAAGTAGGAGTGGAGAAAAGAGCTTCCAACGTCTGACAAATATCCCTGTACGTACTCTATCTTCTATTTCTAATATTTTCCGAACGAATTGACCGAAACACCCCTACAACATAGATAAAACTACAGCGGGCCCTCCAGAGTCGGATTTATATTTCGAAAGTACCGAATTAACCCTAGTGAGTGATGGGCACTGTTGGTGTGAAATAGGCGTGATGTGGAGACGGAAAGAGTTGACGAGGCGGGATGGGAATGACCGTACGGATAGGGAACACGTGGACGGAGGAGAAGGGGGGAGTGGTGCCATCCACAAAATCAGGTTGTCGCATTGTCGGCCACCCTCATAATTTATCTGTGCTGAGTACAAGTGGTGGAGACGTCGCCACGTTGCTTGATATGATTGGTAACATGTGTACGGCGCAGTTACTGTACGATGTATCTGAATCTGACCTCCGTAACTGGTGCCGTGCCGCCGTGAACTCTGAACACCTATCCCTTCATGTTGTCTGTTTACTCATCTTCTTGGGTAGATTATTTCACCCCCTTTGATTTTTATTAACTTCATTTCTGTGTAGAAAAGAAATTTATGCAGAGTAAAGCAATTTGTATGATTATGAAAGCCAATGAAGGGAGATGGACATTTGTATCATTTGTTTTGAGCTTATCGAACATTTCCATTTTTAGAAATTGAAGTGCCAAAGTGTGTGGTGTAACTTCAAATTGGATTTGGTAACTTGATATTATGTATTATTCCATGACCAAGCTGAATTTGCAACATATCAAATTTAAAGATTAGTAATCAATTGTATATTTTTAAGAGATTTATAGAATATGTTTAGAGCCAGCCATATATTTATGTTTGGGAAATCTCAGTATCAAATTACTTGTGAGAGTCACTATCTAGCTAAGTGACTAAGTCACTTACCCCTTGCTTTGATGAGTGGAAAGGAAAGGAAAATAAAGGGAAAAGAAAATAATTTTCTATTAATTAGTTTGATGAAAAATGAGAAGAAAGAAAATGAAAGAAAAAGTAATAATAAAATTTATAAAAAAATCAAAAATATTGAAAAAATTATAAGATTGTATAACACATTTAAAATGTATAAATATTATATTCAATTTATAGTTATAATTATATTTTATTATTAAAAAATAAAAGTTTTAAACTTGAAACAAAAAAATATAATTTTTTTATTAAT
>JANHAO010014499.1:0-15301 GCA_026873985.1 Saraca asoca
AATTTTTTAGGAAATGGATCTAGATGGAAGTAAGTCATTTGATTTTAAGGGTTTTAAGGGTTTAGATTCTGCTTTCACTCATGAAGTATGACTCAAGATGTCGTTTGGCAGGGCGATAATGATGGGACTGGTGCTTCATGCAAATGCTAAGCATCTTATATTAGACTGGAAAATTACAAAGATGCGTTAGAAGTTCTGTCCGTGGGAGACGTTAGTTCCCAATGAATGCTATCTATATTGAGACAGCTACATTTATATGACATAAGATATTGAAAGGGCTGTACTCCAGTCAGTCTGACCCAATCACTGTTCTATTCAATTTAATTCGATGGACATGTGTTTTAACTGTAAGTTTTGTCTGAAATCCATTAATTTTATATATCAGGATATGTCCTTCTTTATCCTGCTAAAGCTTGCATCCCTTATGTAGGACTTTTCATTTGGCTTTGTTGCTTTTCAGTTGGCTTTTTTTTTTTTTTCCTTGAATGCTCTGTGATTTAGTGCATTTTATGAGGTTTTTTATCCTCCTTTTGTATTTCCTCTTTGTTTAGTAATGCATGAGATAGTAATTAGAGTTGAGTTCAAAAATTGAAATGAAACTATGTATAGTATAGGGATAGCTTGGCATTTGAGGATGTATTACTCAGCTTCCCTGATTCATTTCCTTGTGGAATCAAGGTTGCATCATATGGTGGTAAAATTATTCTCAATCCAGATGACTCCTATGTGCTACAAGAAGCAGATGAAGTTCTGGTTATAGCAGAGGATGATGATACCTATGCTCCAGCATTGTTGCCTATGGTGATTTCATTCTCCTTAACTAGCATCACATATAGCTTGCTGTTTTCCTACTTCTTTTCCTTATATTATTTGTTGTATAATTTGTTTATGGACAATACATGGTCAGATATCTTTCTCACTCCTTTACTTGACTAGTCCATGTGATGGCCACTGATCGGAGAATGAGAGAAGGTGAAACAGGTTGTAAGCAAAAAATAGTGGGGATGAACCAAATTTTTGATGTAATGAATGAATAAAAATATTTTGTTCATTTTTCCCATTGGTTGTTGGCTGCTTATGATTTTAGGCGAGGTGCAACTTACAGATAAAGAACCAATTTTGGTCATTTAGGTCCAACAGTCATTGTTGTTAATATTTTGCTGAAGCATCAAGAAAGCCTCCAAGCATTTTACTTTGTGGATAGTTTGAGATGAATTAAATAAGAATTTTATATTTGGCTTTTTCCTCTTCCATTATGGACTTCAGGTTTGGAGGGGAAACTTACCCAACTTTGTTTATCCAAAGTCTCCTGAAAGAGCACTTTTTTGCAGACATTGCATAATTGTGAAATAAATGGGATGGAAAATGGTAGAATGGGGAGATTGCAAATGTAAACAGTAATGTCATGGATATTATTTAGTGAACAACCAGTCATTACAAACAGGGGAAGCATACTTAATAGGATGATAGGTGTTTTTGGTTACATAGGTAGAATGATATAGTAGGAAGTATTTGTTAGGAAGTTTTATGTTGTAAATAAGGGATATTAGGAGTCGACAGTGTCAATAGCAAGCATGGAAACTGCAAATTTTAGCACTAGATTTGTTACATCTATTTTTTAACATGGCAGGGAAATCTAATTGCAGTGACCATTTGGATGGGTCCCCATACTGATAATGCCAATGTTGACATTGAGGTTGAAGTAGAATGTACCATGGACTGTGAGAGTTCAAGTGAGGATGGAAATGATGTTCCAAGACCTGATCATGATGAGGAAATGGGTGAGGAGGAGGAGTATCACTTAAGAGGGTTGACAAGGAATGATGTAATGCAAATGGAATTTGAAAGGGCTGGTGCAGCAGGGGAATGGTATCCAAAGTATGCAAGAGCACTTGGATTTGGTGTATGGAGGAAATGTCAACCTGGATGTGAAGAGTTTGCGAAGCACTTACGAGGCTAGGGAGAGTAGGGATGACTTTTTTTTCACAACCATGCTTTGATGGCGGACTATCATCGGATACCACTTCAAATGATAAGGTAAGCTTGTAAGAAGATATTTCATTGTTCTGTAAGTATGACAGTTGAAATGCACAAATACTTTACCTTGAAATTACTTTGATTTTTTCCTGTAATGATGGAGCCATTTTCTTCAAATATGTCCCCATGCACATTGGTGTATGGATATAAAGATGGTTCTTGTGGAACTTGTTATTTGTAGATATGGGATCAGGGGTAGTAGCTTGATATTTTATCCCCCAAACAGCTTGCTTGTCATTAACCATGATTGTGTTTCAATAGTGCTTACTTGGTAGCTCTATATAGATTGGGTTGGATTGAAACAAAGAAAGGGAATCACTGCATAAGTGACAAAATGTACGGTGACAAGTATGAGTTTTTTGACAGCCACGATGGAGAAGAAACACCGCATACAATTCCTCTTGTTAGGAAATTTTTTCTTAGATTATTTTGTTTAGTGACACCATGTTTGAGAAGAAATACAATGCATTTTTGTAATGTGATTGGCCATTTTCATTATAAGGTGACACACACTGGCGCTGAGGTTCCAACAGCACAGTTGCCAACATCACCTGACGTTTTCCCCTGGCTTAGTTCATAAATCGGTAACAGATGCAGCAGCGAGCCAGTGATTACTGCAAACTAAACAGAGAACAACACATTTTCTGCACCCATTTACTTTTGTTGCCCTTTTTTGTTGGTTGTCGTGTTTGTAATTGTAACTCATCATAGAAAGCAATTGACTTTAGGAGAAAAGTGTGATTACACGGGATTCTTCTAAACCAGATTTTGATATTTCCAAAATCATGATAGTTTTGCCCTTTGATTTTGTTTTGTTTAAATAAAATGATTCAGTCATATCTGCATTTGATATGCAACCCTAATGTTTCTGCATATTAGATGAGCATCATTGAAATTGATTCTTACTTTCGGATTATGAAAATAAATTGATGCAATGAAACCTAGCTTTGCAAAATACAAAGTCTGTAATCTATAAAGTGTGGCTTAAGCTGTATGTAAATTACTTAAGAATGGTTTTTTAACTTTTGTAACATTGTGTTGTCACTGGAAAGTCTTTTGAACATAGATCTACCATGTGTTAAATTTAATTTTAATTATAGGAGTGTGACAACAGATTAATCCCTTAACCCTCTTGTCAAAGAGTATTTGATACCATGATAAATGTCAGTTTTGTGTTGTTATTCAAGTTATATCTTCTTGAACTAGTCTTATTTCAATTAAGTATTTTCAATTTGGCCAATTAAAACATAGAAGACCAAGTTTTCTTTTGACCCTAAAAGACATTAATCTCTGTTTTTTGGTGCCTTACTACATTCAATCTGCAGGAAAATTTTTCATTAAATTATGGAATTATACAAACCAGCAACGACCATGTTCTTTTGGTCAACACCAATATCTTCATGTTCAATCAGAAAAAAATGTACAACAACCTTCAAAATCATGAATCTGGTTGGAAATAACGCGCATTCAAAATCTCACAAACTATAGTAGATTAAATATACAACTGCCAAAAAAAGAAAAAAAAAAGTTCAGAAGCCAAATAACTCGACTATCGACGAATATGATGCATTTTCATCCAAGTCTCTGGACTTCTTACTGCTGATTTTGCTTGATGCTGCTCCATCACTATTAAGTGGACCCACCTCCAAACCTAACACATCGTACAACTTCTTCTTTGTTTTGCCAAATCCATGTCACCATCCCAGCTAGTCTCAGAAATGACTTAAAATGCTTTCTCAATTTTGTCATCAGCCACAAGATTCCCATTTTGCAAGAGGACAAGGTAATCTTGTTCAGCTGAAGCTTTTCTTATCTGGTAACCATGAATAAGAAACAAAACAAAAAATCTAGGTGAAAAGCAAGCAACAAAAAAAATTTTGTGACTGTTCTATCTATCTCGTCACAACTAAATAGTTATGCTGCACTAATTATGCCTTCTATTACTGTAAGAATGAAATGCCAATCAAAAAAACGGGTGTCATGCTGAAGAGTTCGAGAATCACTTTAGGGTACCGGTGAGCAAGAAAAATCAGAAGCTGAGAGAAGGCCCTCATACTGATTGGTTCTGACAATGAAGCCATATATCCAATTATTGCCATGCCAGCATATAACTTTGAGAAGTCCTTTGACCCCTTCAATTCAATTGCCAAAGAATCCCACACACCGGTACAGCAATGTTGAATTTGATCCTGGAAATAAAATTTACTTATCAAAATGTGTAGTGACTAAAGATTCGTAGACAAACAGATAAAAATGAGCTTTCTGCAGTCGTAATAAATATTATGAATGACATGTTAAGTATTAACTCCCCAGTAAAAGAAACCCAGTGTCATTGAATTATATTCAAGAAAGATTTCAAGTGCCTCTCTTATAGGTTTAACAGATAAGCTTCACTCGTTTAACCATTTATCAGGATAGCATTTACTACTAAGATCAAATCATAGTTCCTTTCTATAATATGATATTCACATGAAGCCAAGAATCACTAGTTCATGATTTTCAGATTACTTGAAGCTGGTGCTATAAAATTCTATTTATTGATTAATATAGAAAACTGACGTCCATGTTCATAACATTCTTTTGCTGAATAGAATCTTGATGGTCTGAAATACAGAATTCATCAATAAATCAGATTTAAAAAAGATAATGGAAAAGGCAAAATGAACTATGCATCTAAAGTTAGAAATAAGTACAAATATACAACAAAATGAAAATTAAGCCATACTTCCATTCAAAATAATATTAGAATTGACACTTAGTTTCTTTGAAGGACACCAATAGAGATTCACTATGCTTAAAAACATATATATAGCCAAGAGAACTTAGGGTTCAAGTTGGGGATCCTATTTAATAGGTTTTGTCTCCTTCAGGCAGGGGTATTTGACTGCTAGGTTACAATTCTCAAGGCTAACTCTTAATTTTCCTAATTATATAAATCTACATATAGTGAATGGGGCTCTTCTAGGCATTCTTTATCTGAAGCCATGTCTCATAATTCATTAGTAAGTCATGTGCAGTTAAGTTTTGAGGCCATGACTCTCTCACCACCCTTGTTAAAGGAGAGAGGATACCCTTATATTCAATGTTAAAAGTGCATTGAAACAAGTCTTTCATCATTTTCACCTATTCCAATAATAGTTGTAAACCATTTGCTGTTCCAAAAGAAATCAAAAGTCAAGGCTTTGCAAAAATCACAATCATCCTGTATTCTGTATTATACATGTATGACTACATTCCACAAGTTAAAAAAGAATCCATCATTATCTTACTCATAAAAATCATGTATCAGAATATCAGAAAAACATATATCAAAAGAAATTGGGAAATTGAGCATGGTCCAAACTATGGTGCTATCTAATGAATGAGGTAAATGTTCAAACATCTCTAATGTTAAAGAAACAAAAATCTCAGACAATTTATTTAGTCCAATCAGAATAATCATACCATATCTTCCCTAAAAATTAGGCACATCCTTTGCAAAAACTCCACTCAGATGAGTTGCCAAAACTTCCAAATACTTTCTGCTGAAATTTATTATCTTCCAATTTAGTGATAGAAACACATCATCCAGTAAGAAACAACAACATCAATAGCAACATGAAACTCCATGTAACATTTGTCCTAACTAGAAGTTGAGATTACCAATTGCAATCCGTCTCAAACCAAAAGGCAATAAAAGAGAGTGTACTGCACAACATTGAAAACCTACCAAATGACTTGCATTAGCACAAGAACTATCAGCCCAATGGGTATTTGAACAAGGATAGGTCCTACCCCTGAAACCAGAAAAATTAATATGCAAAAGAGAAAGACACAGCAGGAACCTGCTTCGTTGTCTTTAAATTTTGGATATGCTAAAATATTATGACATTTTCCAGGTAATTCCCACCTTTCTGATTGTAGTCTTTCGTGACTAGATAGATGAAGTTATTGCTAGAAGAGACTGAACTTTGGATTTGAAATTGTCAGGCACAAGGAATTCATAGTCCCCAAAATCAAATAAAAACTATATTATCACAGTGGAATCTGTTCATTATTCTATCTAGGAGGGACAAGCTTCACTTTGTGAACAGCCATGTACATGAGACAAGGAAAAGTTTAGTGCTGGTAAAGATATGGACTTATGGAGAGAGGGAGGAACAAAGGGAAAAAAAAAATGGAAACCTAAATTTGAGTCATATCAAAACGAGCATCTTGCATGAAGAGCTAAATTGCAAATAAACAGGAAATGGACAGAACTTGCAATTACCAGTGTCTAAGCCATGTGTTGTGCAGTGACTCCAGGTTAAGACTTAGGATTGAGCACCAGAAGGAATGAACCCCCCAGAAATGTCCATATCTTAAAATGACCTCATCCAACGGAATAAGATTTGATTGTTTGTTGTTGCTGCAGACATATATTCTGCAGTATTCCAACTAACAAAATCATTAGTACAAAGTTTCTGCATCTTGATACCATTCAACAGAAAAATGCTGAAAGCAATGAAATGCTTTGCACTGATCTGGGAAGCAAAAATGTACTGTGGAAAAGATGGCACAGAGAAGTTAAAACAAAAATACTTTTAAAAGAGAGAACATCAACAGCTCAATAAATGGAGAAAAACTCCTCATAAAAATATCAAACTCACTTTTAGCTCAAAGAAAAACCCAGAGAACCAAGCAGACCCACAAACATATGTAACATTTTATCTGAAATGTTCCATGTTCTCAAACCAGAACCATGAAAATGTACATTTATCTCACTCTAGCCACTAGCCAGAATGGCATAAACGAAACAATCCACCAACCCCCTTTTTCCTCACCTGAGGTAACAGAATAAAATAATAATTTAAAGGTCAAAATGAAAAAGAGGGGGATGCTAGCTTGCTTCTGTTCTGAGCCTATTAAAAGTTTCCACAGAATCCTCACCACAGTAATCAACACCTGAATAAACAATTCTTAATACTATAAAGATGATCTAAGAAGAAAACACAAGGAGGAAAAAACAACATTAAGCAATGCCAGATCCATATGATTTACAATATGATAAAGTACATACCCCCTGTTTGGAACCTGGACAAATCTCATCATCTCCAAAATTATAAAATGGCTACAAACCTCATCATCTGACTTCTTGGCATGCTCTTCTCTTCAAATGTTAATAGTAAAAATGTCCTCCATGGGATGTCAATTGGGAAGAGCATCATGCCATACAAGTACATAGACGAGGATTTTTCATCACCTTCCCTATCTTTGTTTTGCACTTCAAATTAGGTTAAATTTGATAACCCATCTGAATTGGGAAGAGCATCATGCCGTACAAGAAATCAAGCAGATATGAATACCTTGAAATCTGGATCTGAATGGTGAAACGATTTTGAACAATCTCATAAACATCCTAGATGAGACTCCTGGAATCAACATTCCTTCTTGAATGGCATAAACTTGAAGGAACTCAAGAAAGAATTAGGCATCAACAACCATCATCCATACTGATGTTCTGCCGTTGAAATTTAAATACTTGTGATAGCAGGCTTGGATCCTTCATTTTGACTTTGTCAATTGGTGAACAAGGTTTTCTAAATTGAGGCTTTGTAATTGTCATTGGGTGAGGGGGTCTTTATGTTGAAGCAAGCTTGTATCTCTCCATTTCATAGAGATCTGGAAACCAATAATGGTAAGGGCCAATTACAACCTTTTATGGGATATAAGAATCTGGATATGCAGAATTCACTGTCATCCTCAAGCTCTCTTCAAGGGTACCCAACAAAGCTCATCAAAGTTGGATTTGGAGTCAAATGACATTGTGGGTTTCAGAGAAGGCATGTTTTGCAGGAAATAACTTCTGCATGGAAGGAGATAGTTTTGGTACTATATTCATCACTCAATTCATGTGTGAGAATCAGAAGAATGTAGGCTTTATTACAATTAATGGGTTTTATTTTGCAGCATTCTATTAAACAATGACTTATGAGGACGTTTCTCATGCTTCATTTAAGGAATTCAGAAGTTGTTAATCACCAAATCAATATTCTTTAATCACCCCTTAAAAGTTATCAAAGTGTGAATTTGTACAAGGGCAGACGATCAGTAATGCTAGATTTTGTACACAACAGCCTTCTGCCTTCTTGTCTTATATTTTTAATAAAAATAAACATTTAAATATTTTATAACTCCCTCACATCTAGTTATTTTTTTTTTTTAATACATGGGTGTGCAGAAGAAACTACATTGTTTTCAACTCCATGTTTGGATGGGTAGAAAGAAAATATAAGGAAATGACATATTTAAAAGTTGATTAAAAGCGAAAATATGGTGAAGAGAAAATTTTGAAATTAAGAGAAGAAAAGATAGCAACAACAAATTCTGCCATTTTAAGTAATCTTTCCTCTTCTTTTTTTTCATAATCCTAATAAAAAAAATTTAAACTAAAAATTTTCCTTCCTCTTTACTTTCTTTCTTCCAACCCAAGCACAAGGTAAATGATAAAAATGAACATAAGAATAGTAGGGTAGTTACTCATGAAATGGGTATATGTCCATTCATTACAATTTTCATTTATTAATACCATGAGGTGTGTTTAGCAGAATACAGTAATATAGATGATAGAAATTTTGAAACATAAAAATAAGAGAAACTATCATTCTGTTCTTAATTTTCTAGTCAATAATGTTAAATTTACAATTGTGAACCCCAATTTTTTTTGTCATTAAAGAAAAGAAACTCTGCTATTTATACATTCCAACAATAATATATCATTTGTAACTTGTAAGCATGAAAAGCAACAAAAGAAACAAAAGAAGATCCCAGAAAAATGCTAGATTTCATAATCTAATAGGCGGACATGGAATGATGTACATTAATCATTCAAATATGATATTTTTAATCAAGAAGGTGGATTTCCGTATGCAGATTGAACTTTTGACTCTAGCAAGGACACATACTGATCAAGCATGGAGACCACAGCTTCAAATTCAGTGACTTGCTTGTCAATTGCATCAATCTGCTCAACATACTCATCAAAGCTATGACTCTTGGACTTCAACTGCTTCATGAAAACCCTTAAACCAGAGGCCAAATCACCAAATCCATTGTATTCTTCCTCCACTCGCGCATTCATCGTCTCCAATAGCTCTAGTAGATTGTTCGTCTCCTAAACAAGACAAGGCCATCATCAGAGAAGACGAAACCAAAGAAATTACCCTTGAAATTTCTCTGAAATAATACAACAATGCAATTTTAGATCTGAGCAATGAAGACTCAGAATGATACAAGAGAGACAGATAGAACTTGGTATTACTTGAAGCTCAGATTTGATCATGGCTGAAACGCTGATGAAGAGATCGTTGAGAGAATCTGCGAGTTCGTCAGAATTCTGCTCTTGGAGTTTGTCATCCTTTGCATAATTAGCCATGATTGTTGCTCTATGTAGAAGTAGCTGCTAGCAAGTATTGGACCATCGCATGTAAATTTGAGTAAGGGCAATAAGTGAATTGTTTGTCAATTTCGCAGGGACAAAAGGCACTCTCGGGCAAGTCCATATCAATAACATAGATACACACTCAAGAGGCAACTTCTTATAGAATCTGCCAAATTTTGCCAAAAAGTAAAAAAACGAAACAAAACAAAACCAACCTCTCAATCATGAAAAAAACACAAAATCCTTCGACCTGATAGAAGATGCAGAGAAGGAGAAAGAGTGAAAGGAAAGGTGACTCCTTTATCTTCTCATGGATTCAGTTTCTGGACCTTCTTCAATTTCTAAACGTTATGTTAAAATCAAAATCAGAGATAGCAATTTGACAAGAAGAAGACGGGAGTGTCATTCAGTGATCACTAAGTAAGTAACTATTTTACAATTCCTAGTTATTTGCCTTAAAAGATTTTTCACTGGACCGTCCAGTCACCCTTGTCCAAGCCATCAGTGGCTAATATAGACTTGAGGCAGATGGATTGCCTGTCATACAACAGTTTTATTTGGTTGGACCACAGAACCCCCTGATTCTTTCTTTTCCAAGCTTATTATGATTGATAGTTGCTTATTTTTTCCAATGCTACTTCCATTTCATAGATGCGAGAAAGAAAATAAACATAAAATAAATATAAGAATGTGATTTTAGATTTATTGGTCACTTTGTGTTAAAATTTTATGATTATTTGATCTAAATGGCATGTTCAAACAATTTATTTGTTATGAATTTATTATAGATATTTTTGGAATCATGCAAATGAACTAGCAAAAATTTAACAAATAAGCTCAATTGATAAAAGATCCAATTCGTTCAGAATTGAGGTCGCAAGATCAATGTATCAGATCACCAGACACAAGCTCAAATCACAAGTTAAGGGCTAAAATAGTAGCTCCAGTTCGTTGAAAGCAAGCTCTAGCTCGTTGAATGAAATAGCCCACCTCAACCATCATCCAGAAGCACGTTCGTTGTGGTTAAATATAAGGAGGGACCAACTTGCATAAATTAACTTGCAAATAACAACTTGTAATTAATTTATTATTTTTTCTTTTTTGGAACACGTTAAGATTATACACTCCTGCAACTATAAATAGGGATTGAGATTATTATACCGACAGGGGATCAGCTAAAAAAAAGACAAAAACCCACATAGGCTATGCCTTTGCAAAAAAACATAAAGCCAAAGAACCAACACAAACTAATACTCAGCAAAAGACTAAGAAATACAATAACCGTGAATATAAGGGTCGATTGATTTTAGCCGAATCACGTTAAAAACTCTTGATATATCTCTACTCTTCCCTCTCTCTCTCTCTCTCTCTCTCTCTCTCTCTCTCTCTCTCTCTCTCTCTTTCTTTTACATTCAATCTACAGTTTATAATTTGGGATTTTCCGAACCTTTCGATTGATTAGATTTCTCCATCAACAGAATTAATACTACTTACACATAATACTCTTCACATTATTTGTTATATGTAATATAATTTAAACTAAACATTTATTTTGATTTTTTATTAATTTATTTTATATCAATTTACTTTCTCAAGAAATTTATTATCAAATTAATTATTTAATTACATCAAATCAAATCTCTCAAAAATTTTAATTTTACTTTAATTCTACAAATATTTAATTATATCAAATTAAGTCTATATGTGTTATCATTAGAACAATTAATAGGAAATTATTGATACAATAATTTAGTTTCTAGGGTAGGAATAATAAATACATAATTATATTAATATTTTAACATTTGTTATATCAATAAATTAGTTGTAATATCATTACTTATTTAAACAATTGAAAAATGCATAATTAAATAATTAGAAGATTAAATTGATATAAAAAGTCCTTTGAGAATTAAATTGATATAAACTATATAAGTGAGGGACTTAAATATATGTTTATTCTAAATAAATTAAATTCAATCTACACATTTTAAATAAATAAAGGTAATTTGAATATGACTCTAGTAAATATACATGCATAAAAATAATATAAAAAAATTACACATGTTAGTTTCATTTCATTTTACTAATAATATAAAAGTTGTAGCATTTATTCTTATCCAAATATTATTACACAACAAGTGTGCTCCACTTGCTATAAGAGAGGAGAGCAAGTGAGAAAATTTTTAATTTTCTTTTTTTTCTGTTTTAATTTAAATCATAAATAGAACTTATATATTTATCTATTTTAATAATTATTATTTATTTGAATTATCTATAACTGATTTTTAATTTATTGCTATTAAATTATCAAAAATTTTAATTTGATTTTTAACTTTTAAATTATCAAATAATATATTGATTTTAATTTTTTAATATTTGAATTATTTATTTATTTATATAATGAAATTTTGGTATTTTAATGTTATTGAAATGATTCTCAACGTAGAACTTAGTGGTATTATAAAAAAAGTTAAAAATATTTTAATATTTTAGAGAGTTAAATAATTTAAAATTTAAATAATTCTAATAATATATCCTCTAATTTTTGAATTATAAATTATTTTGATAAATTTCATATATCCTTATTCTTTATAGAAATTATCTATTTCAAAAGAAATATTTAATAAAATTATCTACATCTGATTTTCAGTCTAAAATCATTAATAAATTTTAATTTAAATTATTTTTATTTGTACTAAATAATTTATACATAATAAATAATTATATTTATATATAAATTTGATATTTCATAGCTTCTCATTTTGAAATTTTTATCACTTTTGAATATTTATCACAATTTTAATTTAAAATATTTCTAAAATATATTTATTTAAGATAATATATTAGTTATAATAATGCATAAACTTTTATTGATATATTAAGAAAATATTTTTGAAAAGATGAAAAAATTCAGATGATAAATTTAGCTAATTTAAAATATTAATATAATAACTTTATCGCATTAAAAGAAGTACAGTATTTTTTATAATTAAAATAAATATAATTATATTAATTATATATTCATTAAATAAGTAAAAATATAATGATAATTTATCAATATTTAAATATATTTTATATTTTATAATATAAATTTATATTATAAATTACTATCAAATAAAATGATTAAACTTATATATTTCACATGCTACAAACTAATTATATATGTTCACTTAACTCTAAGGGAATCATAAGTTCAAATTCATAAAAACAAACACTTAGTGTTTCCTGATATAAATATATAGCAAATAAAAAATGTTAATCGTAATGTAATTTATTTAAGACCATTTTTAAAATTGTACTAATGATACAATCTAATATAATTGGCATCATTATTTTAGAATAGGAAAATCCGTTTGAATTCAGATTATACTGTTATGAAGTTGTGCATGGAAAAGTTGTAGGAAGTATTATCATCACTATTCTTTTTTAAGAAAGGTGGGAGAGAGTCTAAATTAGGACTTCTTCCAAACTACCCAAATCTCATGATTACCTCACTTGTAACTGCGAACCTTTTAACTTACGTTTGATTCATTGAATTTTTTTCATATTTTTAGAAATATTTTTGACTTAATAATTCTTTCAAAATATTTTCACGTTGAAAAGTGAGAATTTTATATTCTTATGATATAGAAATATTTTAATCATATAAAAAGATTATTTTATCAACTCTCTTATTAATATTTTTTTATCATTATTTATGATCATTGATCAACACCTACCACCATTAACTATCATCCATCATCATAGACTATCATCAATTGTCGTTGAATACCATCCGCAATCACATATCGACGTTAGTCACTACTTATTAATGTTGACTATTGTATATCACTATTGACCAATTAATTTTTCGGTATTGATTATACAATTTTTAATAGGACATTTTTAGTAATTTAATAATATTATAAAAATATAAAATTAATTAAAATATAATATTATAATATTTTTAATTGAACCAAATATCATAATGTAACATTTTTTAGAATCATTATTAAGAATGTGTTGACACTAAAATCTAGTCAACAGATTTGAGTTCAATATCACCCCCAACTGCAAGTAGGATATGGTAGAAAATAAAAAAGGAAGATAATGGAAGAAAAGAAAGACAACAAACACCAGCAGTTTTATCATGATTCGGCTAAAGTCAAGTTGGCCCCTATGTCCACATTGGTTTTTGATTATCCACTAAAAGATTTCTTTACACAATATCAATACAATGACAATATTCTCTCACAGTGTATAGTGCTATCTCTGTATTTCGGTAGAGTTTTTGCATATAAAATTTTCCTCTTCTTTTATGATGACCACCCCTTCCTATTTATAGAAGGAGGGAGGGTTACAAGTATAATTTTACAAATAATAGAATGATTATTTCTGTTGCTTTGAGTATTTAATGCCTGGCGTCAGGTAATTAATGTTGTGCAAATCATTATCGGATTTCTGGGGAGTTGATGTGTAAGTTTGGAGGCTGGGCTGTCAGTTGGAGACATGTGCCTTAGATTGCTGACTAGGCTCCGTACATGCATCTGGCTCACTAATCTCGTGACAGGGTGTTATGCTGGTGAGCGAGCTGGGAGCTTTAGCCTAACTCGCTATTCTCGCTCGACCGTTCTCCTTGAGAATGGTTGGGATGGTAATCTTCTCGCTGAGGGATTAAGAGCCTTCTCGACGAGCTGTGCTCTCCCTGCTGCGGCATTGCTCGAGGTCTTCAGCTCACACCTGATAGCTTGGAATCCTCATTGAGCAACCTCGATCTCCAATCTGGGCCGCCACTTAGTTAGTTGTGCCTCTTATTGGACCTTGGCTAACCCAAACTGTGCTTTTCGAAAAATGCTCATAACATAAGCCACCAACTCTCAGCTCACTTTGCGGGTTGGGAGTTGCCATTGATAGTTAAAGTATTTGTCTACATTCTATAAGATGGATAACTCTTCATATTTAGGCTATAGTGTTGTCTTTTCTATCTTTTAGTCTTTCATTTCCTTTGCTTTAGATCATACTTCTCACTGTGCGTAGTTCTCAACCGTTAACGTGGTGACCTCATTTTTTTTAAACCATCTGATCTAGGATAGCCAAATGTCCTTTAGTTCATTTAATAAACCTAGACTGGTTTATAAAGCCTATGAAGCTTCCCTTGCTTCTCCACGAGATTGCTTGATGGATGCTTTAGTTAAGCCCTTTATACTTTCAGTAGTTTGGCTTCTAGTGGAGCTCTTTGGGGTGTGCATAGTCTGCTGCAAAGGTTTTAGGAGTGCGAATGGCCCGTTGCATATGGCTTCCCTGGATAACTTCTCTTGTTAGCTCTTGGGAAGTCTTGTATAAATCTTAAATTATTTCTTCACGGCTCTTTCATAAAATTCAGCCTTGCCAAATTCCTGACTTCTTTTTGAATTGCTAGGGGTTTGAGTCAGGAAAGGAACCATTGGCTGAGAAAGGCTATAAGTAGGAGCAACCGTGTTGGTAGGTGTTTCATCTTATAGGAGTTTGTCTCTCGGAGGTTGGTTCTCCTTCTTCATGTTGAATTAGTAGCTTTAGGCTTTTGCTTTATTCTTATATGTGAGATCTTCTGATGTAAATCTACCTCATTAAAGGAGATCTTTTAATAAAACTTCAAGTGCTACATTCATATTTTTTGCCTTTATAAGCTCGTTATTGTTAGTTTAGGTGGGTGCCCTAGGCCAATTTGATTGAGCCCTATCGCATCCAGAAGTATACATTCTGTGGTTTGGATATAAAGGTTGAATATTTATCTTATATTGCATTCATCGTGCATTGCATAAGTAAGATGAAGTCCATGGTGAGAAGTTATTTCATTCAATCAATTCCATAAGGGGTTATGGGATGGTGAGTGTGATTGTTAATGAT
>JANHAO010014500.1:0-15281 GCA_026873985.1 Saraca asoca
TTGTATTTCTTTATCTGAGAACCTCTACACAAAGGGAAAATCCGGGGAAAGGGTTCGGCCAGAAATGGGTTGTCTGCTGAAAAAATTTTGAAATTCCCCTCTTTGGTCGGACCGGTTCCATCAAGATGTATCCTCCTCATTAGAACCTTCATTACCACCCTCATCGCCTTATTGTGCCTCTTCTTAAAGCTTGGCTTATAAGGAATTTAAGGCAGCCTTTTGTGGACATTCTATTACTCTATGTATCCCATTGCATAAGAAACAAGCTTGGGTCTTGGATTTCCCTTTGCTGTTAAATGTTTGGGATGATCCTAAAATTTGCAAGTGGGAAGACACTCCATTACATCCTCTCTAACTCTTGGATTTGCCACTCTTGCCTGACTGGCCGTCACCAGCAGTATTTGAGCCCCCTTCATGGAACTAAAATTAAATCAATTTTGATTCAAAATCTAACATTCGTTCCAATAGAAATGGAAGTGAATATTAATATTTTACTTAATTATATTTTTGGTCTCTTTAAAATAGAAATTAATTGTATTTGGTCCCCTTTTAAAATTAAAATTTTATTTTCATCTCCTAAAACTAAATAATGATAATTTATTTACTACCTTGTAAAATATTTATTTAATTATAAGAAAATATAATTTAACAAAAAAGAGTAAATATTTTAATAATAAATGTCTCAATGAAAAATAAAAATTTAAATTAAAAAATATATATTAGAAATAAAGACATTGATAGGGACTTGATTTTTAAGAATTAATTAAGATTTGATTTTTTTAATATTTGTTTATCAAATTAAAAAAAAACCCATAAGTAAAAAAAATGATGATAAACAAACAGTAAAATTTTTATAAGAAATTAAAATTTACATTAAAAATTTAAAATAGATATAATAATAGAAAAATTATGTCAATTATAAGTTTTTATTATTTTAAAATATATATATTTATATTTTAAGGGGATGAAAATATTTCATGAAAATAGTAAATAAATTATTATTATTATTTAATTTTAAGGGAATAAAAATATAATTTTGAATTTAAAAAGAGTAAATACGATTGATTTATATTTTAGACTGAAATTGATTTAGTTTTGATTTTAGAGGATAAAAATAAAAATTTATTTTTAAAGAGAATTAAATAAAATCAAATTATATTTTAAGAAATTAAAAATATAATTAAACCTTAAATTTATATATCTAACCTTCTTTTTCTAAAGTGAACCCTTTTTGTATACTTAAAAATTTTACATTGTTTAAAATATTTTATTGAACACTATGTTTTTTTAAAAAAAATTCGTATGGGTGCACGCGTTCTCCTTACCTTCGCCCCGGTATATAACTAATTCTCCAGCATATTATTTAAACAAGCACAAAATGTTCGTCTCCAAGAGCAACTTGCCTAACCCGACTCACCTATCCTGCAAACAACAGGTTCGCACCCAAAAAAGTCAATTAATGTTCGGACTTTTTTCCAAGTTCATTTAATAATCGAGTCAGACTTGGGTCAACTGTCAACAAAGATACAAATTGACCAAACCTAATTCAAATTAAGTATATATTATAAATAATTTAATATATAGTATATAAATTAGTTATACTTTATTAAATTTTATAATAAAAAATTATTTTATTTAACATAATTAATGATTATACATATTCAAATGTCTTATTATATAATTAAAATATATTTTTATGCAAAAAAGTTCGTTGACTTCAGACTTCACCTATGATTAACTCTAATGGTTAGTATCCACCCTACTTCCAACCTACTTATGTATATCTTAATGATAAATAGATTCTTTGGCTACGAATGAATAGATTTAGATGGAGAAATGAAGGCTTTACCTCCAACCTATTTACATGTATCTTACTTAGTGGGCGCCGCCCTCCATCCAATCATAGTATCTAACTAGCACGGGTATAGGATAAAATATTTTTAACATACGGATACGATATTTTTAACATGTAAATAAGTAAAAATATAAACATCAGATACAATTTTTATATAGAGTATTGATGTTTTATAACTTATTATCATATGTAAGAAGTGATTAGATTTGATTGGATACATATTCACTTTAACTTTAATCTAATGTTGAGATAATTTGATTGGATTGGATGATTCAGCATATTTGACTATTATTTTATTACATAATTTAATTTGAGTTAGTAGTTGAACCACTTTAAATTAGGATTAATCCATCAGGTAAAAATTAAAAAATTAATTAATTTTTTTTAATTTTAAGACTTTTTTTATTAAATTGATTCAATAAATTTATATATAATTAAAAACTAATTAAAAAATAAATTATATCAATTCATATTTATTTAATACGTTATTTATTATTTTATTTTTTTTATAAATTTATATTTCTAATATCATTTAATTTAAATATATAATTTAATTAATTCAATTAATTAAAATATAATTTAATAATTTTTTAATTTATTATTTAATCAAAATTTTAAAATATTACTGCTCATCACATAAAAAAAAAACAGATTTAAGTAGGTGGGCACGTGCCCGCCGGACCTTTTGGATATTTATGCCTATCTGAAATCAATTTGTGGTTTCTTAGCACATGCCTGTCCCATCTCCAACGGATTGATCAAGGGCAAGAGACAAATAGATTTAGGTGGGCACGTGCCACTCAACCTCCAACCGATTTATGTGTTTCTGACCAATAAACAGGCTGCCCCGTTGCAGTAGTTTCCTGTAAGTAAAGTATCTTTGTCGGAGGATTATGGGACCGGAAAGGATTTGCCACTTCTCAGGCACACTTATCAGGCATCCATATCCCAAGTCTTATTCTTAAATCTTATTCTTGAAAAGTGAAGACCTTTTTTTTTTTTTAATAAATATGAATCAACAGTTGATGTAATCCACATAAAAAAAAAAAAAAAAGCTTATCACGCAAAATCTTTTTCGGAGATCAAATAAGATTTTAAAAGTAGAACTTGATTAATGTTTAATTAAAAAATTGAATAAATTTCATCGTAAATTAATGTAGACTCTTTAATTCAAGAATTGATTTATTCTCTTTTTTTTTCTGGTCTATTATTCTTTCTGCAGAAGAAATTTGTTTAGAATTATTAATTTATCATATTGTTAATCAATATAATTTTGTGTCCGAATTAAAATGTTATACTAATGATGTATTATACTTCGTGATAAAAATAAGTGCAAGTGTAATATTATTCTATTTATGGTTTGGGCGGGATTTTAATGGGGTTTGGTTTGTGTAGTAGAATGCTGCCAAAGTATTAAGATTTTGTGATCCCACAATGTTTTATTTGCTTATTCTTTCTGGCTTAGGCCCCTTATACAAATAAAAGTAAGTGGAGAAATTTTTTTAATAATATCCGTCGCTGTATTATTTATTATATTTTGATAAATTAGATATATTAATATTATAATAAAACAAATGTTAAAATAAGAAATTGATTTTTTAATTTATTAAAATATAATATATAAAAGTACTGAAAATTTTTAATGTTACGATAATATTAAAAAAAAGTTTTCAAGAGCAGAAATCAAGGTATTTAAGAATCTAATTTCTCACAATAATGCTAATTAGCATGGAAACATTGCACAATAATATATTGCCTCCATTTGGATTTAATAATAAAATAATGAAGCAGAGTTGCTTAGATTTCCACCAAAAAAATATAGAGCCAATTGGACGATATATAGTATATTATTGTCAACCTAAATTTCGGGACCGCCTAGAAAGGGGGGATGGATGATGCATGGCGGATGGGATCTAACCTAAAAATATTTAATATCTTTAAAAATATATAAAGTAATTTTTTATTAACTTGTTCAATGTTAAGATATTTGATCCTCTCAAAGTAAAATTATATATATATATAGAGGTGGAGCCGAAAAATAAAAAATTAAAGGTCAAGTATAACGTGATTTAATAAAAATATAATAAAATTTAATTTTTGAAGAATCAACCGAGAGAGATACGAAGATATCAAAATTTTGATAAGGCCTGACTCATTCTTATCCATTCCTCCGATATTGGTGCAAGTTTTTTCATTCTCAAATGTAAATTTTTTTTAATTTTAATTTTAATTTTAATTTTCAAATTGATTATTTAACAGATTTAACTTGATTTAATTAGATTTTTTTTCCATCTATTTTTAATTTTATTAACATAAAAGTCTACCATTTGATTTGGTTTCTAATACCTATATGGCACTATCCATAACCTAAGATATGACTTTATTTAAAAAATAATCACTTTAATCTTATTATTTTTATTATTTAATATAATATTATTTTAATTTATATAGACACTTAATGTCTTCATAAATATTAAGGATATTGCATCATATTTTAAATTTTTATATCATTACTTTAAATAATAAGATATGAAGTAGATAAATAAGAAGATTTGATTGAATATAATTGAATTTATGAATGATTAAATCAAGAATGAAAATTAAATAGGAATTAAATTAAAATAAATTTGCATTTACTAAGGATCGAATTGGTGTTTTGGTCTTGATTTTATATCACACAGTGTGAGGTTGATTTCTATGAGTTTTTCTCGATCTGATTTTGCTCAACCTTTTTGGAAATCAGGACAGTGAAAGTGTTACCAGAAGAATCATCTTTACAATAATATTATACTTCTTTATACTGCAGAAGCAACAAAGAAGATCTGAAAATTAAAGGAAAAAATAGTTTTCTTGTACCTCAAGGAAAGCGATATGGAACATGAATCCAACTTTAGTTTCATCCATACCCTTCTTTTCTATCTTTTCCTGACCTTTCTTTCACATCAGCCCACACTAACATGCTCTTTTCACACCTAAATTAAATTAATATTCTTTCTTTCAGAAATTTCCAGTTCAGTTCTTTAGAATTTTGACAGATCACCCTGTCACTGTTTGCAGTTTTGAAGTCTTTTTCTTTGGCCAGAGTCGTGCAGCTCAAGAAGCATTGTGATTGAGATCAATGTGTTCAATTGTGATCCCTTGCACTTGTAGCCGAGACATTCTTATCATAAGCCAGCCGAGTTACAACTTGCATGTGAGGCTATCTCCACCTCTCAAAACAGTGAACCGTTTCTTTAATATGGAGTTGTGCATTTAACATGACTTTTTGCAATCAAAAGAACATCACAATTGATGAATGCTATGTTTAGACTGTGGTTAGAGCTAGGTCTGGAAAGGGATCGACTCAGTTTGTGACCCATTAATGATTTGATTCAAAAATTAATTTGAGAAGTTGGATTCATAAAGTAAATAAGTTCAACTTCAACTCAAATGTTGGTTTATGTACTTAAATCATTCAAATTTGATTTATCATTAATTTAACTTGTTTAATTCATGAATCAACTTAATAAGTTAATTATATTATTTTAATAATATTTATGAAATAAATTATGATATTAAATATAATATTATATATTATATAATATATTTAAATAATATTTTTATATGATTCTAAACTAATGAACTAAATGAGTTGAATTAATGAATCAATAATATGAGTTATCTTAGTTCATTTTTATTTAGATTTGCTTATTTAAAATTTTCATTCATTGATTAAATTATATAAGTTATCAAATCGAGTCAAATAATTCACAAATTTAATTTAAGCCGAATCTAAACAAAAAAATTAATTCATTTAAATATAAATCAAATTTTAAATTCAAACAAATCAAATTCATTCAAATAGGCTAATTCACAACTTAACCCAACTCAAACTCAACTTGTATCCACCCTAATAATGAACTTGCAAGAACAATCTCCACTTGAGTGGTATGAGTCAATGTATTTCTTACTAGCTCCATTCAACACGAAGAGAGCGAGATCATTGCAATGATTTGGAAAGAGTATTGCACATTAATGGTTTTATGCTATCAAACCACATAAAAAGGATGGGAAAGCATGCGTAGGTTTTTAAGGGCATGTTAGATCACAATTTAGGTTTAGTATTTATACTTTGTAAGAAATATTCTAATTACATATATCAATGTTTTAAAAATCGAACCAAATAACAATACAAAAAGTCATCCAATTATAGTTTGATTACTTGAACTTGATTACTTGAACTAGTTAAACCAATGATAGAACCAAATGGTATTATAAATAAAATTTCACATAAATTTATTAAAAAATTAAATAATAATTAACTTACACTATAAATATAAATTCATAATTTATACAAACAAAATAAAAGACTATAAAAACAGAGCAAATTAGTGATTTTTTAATCAATTAAATATTAAATTTATTCTTTTTTTTAATTTTTAATTACATATAAACTTATTGAACCAATCCAATCTTTAAAAAAATATCTAAAAGAATAAGAACGAAAGAACTGACCTATCCAATTTTTCAATTTTTATCGATTCAAACTTGTCTCCAAAACGATTTTTTGGATTAACTCAATCTAAAATGTATATCAGTTGATGGTCAAAACATTGAATCCAATTTTCCAAATAGTGATATATATATATATATATAATCTTTTTGAGATCATCTCTTATGCACGTGAAATATAATTTTACATATAATTATATAATATATAAAATCGATTACAAACTGACACATATTAACTATACTTGATTTGTATAATGTATGTTTAAAAATTTCTACTTCTACACATAATTCAGTATAAATTAAACTGATTTGATTGTTTTAAGTATGATAAATTAACATAGATTATGTCATATATATACAAATAAGAAAGATAATGAGTGCAAACATTACTACTCGCAAATACTCTGCCTAGCTTGATCTGCTATCACTTCGTCGTTTGAGTTCAAGTGCCTTTTATATCCTTTAAAGGTGACGGGAAAATTTTCCTTGTGTGATTTGAAAAGAAACTTCTACAAGACAAAGTCAAAGCTGTTAATGAATATGTTGATGACAAAAAAATGTTTTAACTCACACACATACTATATCAGATAGAACCAAGAAGTAGCAACTAAAATATGTAAGGCCAACCTAGGAATCCAAGAGGATGCTTGCACAAAATTTAAACAGAATATTTCAGTCAACTTAATCCAATAAAATGAGTTAATACTTGACCTGAAAGTTGAGGAAATAACGTTTCTATAGTGACTGGCTGGCCAGCATTATTATCAATGCTCAAGAGCATGACTTCAACATATTTTAACTTTGACTCCTTAGAAGTCACAAACCACCACCTCTAAATGCCTTCATGAATTCAGCCCTCTCGGCTTTCTTTTGCTCCACAAGCTCACGAATCTTGGGATTGAAGAAACGGTCCCGGACATATCTCTTCTCCAAAGCTTGTATCTCCTTGATAGGACTAGGATATGGATTTTGGGGCAGTCTTGTCCCTTGAAGACGTGCAATTTGTTTCAATCGAGCATATGCTTTCTTCTTTGCCTTCTTCTCTGCCCGGTATTCCATCTAGGAAGCAAGACATCGAATTTATTATTAAAGGGAAGAATGGAAAACATATAGCAAACAGGATATATTCAGGGACCGTTTCAGCAAATGGGAATACATACATCTGCTGTGGCCATTGCTTGTTCCTCACTAACTCCCTGCTCCTTCAATTCAAGAACCCTCAAACCAAACAGTCGAGATGGAGGGGGGTCAAAAGCACAAAACCTGTTGAATCATTATCAAAAAAAATATGAATGGATGACTTACTCAGAGAATATGATGTCTCACTTTCATCATCACCATAATAAACAAGTCGATATACATAGACATTATTTTAGAAAGTTTATGGGATGAATGTATGACACTAGCAAAATGTATATTACACACCCTATTTGTTACTAATTACAGATTCTTATTGCATAACCTGTATGTATTTTGACCTGAAGCTGATGTCTAACGAAGCCAAGAAACATGACCTAATTGTTGGCAAAGTAATACTTGAAGATCACACAAGCTTCAGGAACCCAATTAAGAAAGCTGAGAATTATCACAAACCACAAACATAGACGCAAACACATACTCTTTCACAAGTCGTTATCAGGCTACATAGTTTCACAACATAATTGGTTTACAATTGATGAAATCAGTTCCCCCACCCTGCCACCAACAAAAAAAAGGTACACCCATAATGTCGAAAAGAGAGAGAGAGAGAGAGAGAGAGAGAGAGAGAGAGAGAGAGTCAAATTCTTCTTTACAATACTTTTGTTGGAAAGGAACTGAGAACAGAAACTGTAATCCCATTAAAATAGCAGCTTGTTTCAAAAGAATTCATTATAATTTAAGAACAGAATTAGACTCCAAAAGTTTCTAAATACATATCACAGGACTGTTGTATAAAAACGTTTGTGCAAATACAGGCAAACTTAAATTGCAAATAACAAAATACAAAGTAAATTATCATTATTTAGCATAGGGTTACATAATTCAAGTTTCAGAACAATATACCCAAATATCACTTTGGTTTTTTATAAGGCATCGAATCTTCCTATGCAGTTTCCGTTCCTATTAAATAGAAAATTGATTTGTAGAAATGATAGCACTTAAACAGGGAAACACACCAACTCACCAAATCACCCATCGAAAAGCACCATAGTTTAATGATAAGCACAAAGTTCTTTCCCACAATATACTAGGAATCAGATTTTTCACTTCATGAATTGTTTTACATCCACAAATTACAAAGGTTTCTTTGTGAACATACTATAACACCGTATAGAAACCAAACTCACAGGGCATCACATCTTACAGCAATAGAATAACCAGATTAATCATATATTGCATATGAAGAAAGCATATATAAAGAGACAAAGTATATACTTGATGGGATCATGGTATTTTGATTCTGGATATTTTTTATAGAACTTTTTTACATAAACATCCTCAGGTAATGTGATTGTCTTAATTTTCCCCTCAGGACGAGGAAAGGCTGCTGGAGGCGATCTGGAAAACAAAATAAAACATATGATATGAATGAATTTCTTCATCCTTCTGGGGAAAATCCAGCAATAAGATTAATAATGTGCTCAAAAAACATTTAATTCTGGGTGTACACTTTCAAAAAATTATACTCAATAGCAAAGACATAGCATTTCAAATAATACTATCTCTCATTCAGGGGGAAAATCTAGCTTTCTTAGCAGAAAAAAACTCAAAAATGAAATGCTTGGTGCTCTGGTTATTGAACCCAAAATGACCAAAAACATTCAATAATATATATTAGGAAAAATTTAACAATAAGGTATTTGAAAAGTTAACCATTTTGAATGCTCTTCCTACATGATAGAATCTCAGATATGAATTCCCAATAAAAAACCATAAAATCTAAAACCGGATGGATTCAGAAAAACTAAAATTGAAATAAATTAGACCAAAAGTTACTATTTTGAATAAAAGGGCACCGAGAAGAAGCTGGAAATCACGTTGGGTTAAAGCAAACATGAAGGATAGGGAAAGAGAGAGTAGACGAACTGTTCCATGGCTTTGAGCCAAAGGGGTTCGGCCTTGGCCATGCCCTTCACGAGCTTTCTGGTTCGAGCAAGCAAATCTCCTCGCGTAAACGACATCGTTTATCGGCTGCCTGTTTCTTCTTCTCTTAGCTCCGATCCTTCCTTAACCAGCAGCAAGTTTGCACTCGATAGTTCTGCTGCAGGCTGCTGCTGGGTCTCCACAACCCTAATGAAGCGACGTCGTTTTCGAGACGTGAACCAGGATACAAATGCAACACCCCAATTTTTTTTTTTTTTATATATTTTTTGTGGTGATATTAGGTCAATTTATGCACTTTGATTTGATGAGTTTATATTTGCTGAGAAGTCGAAAACCTGCTCAAATTAAGAAATGGCACTATTTAGCTAAATTGGTTTTTACGCTGTTAAAAATTGAACCTACAGGCCAGTTATCACCCATGTCAAAATTTATTTCAATTGTTATGGGTTTGCTTAAAATTTTTTATATTAAGTTCTGTGAAAATATGTGTACCCTTATAATTAGGGTCTTCTATGATACCCAAAATCCTAAAAGTATATATAATGTTGTCCAGAAGAAAACTATGAACATGATAACTATTTTTAAAAATAATTTATTATTTTTAAAAATAATTTATTATTTTTAAAATAAAAAAATCTATTTGATAAAATTATTTCTAAAAATAATTTTAAAAATTTTGTTCTAAAATTTTATTTTAAAAATTATTTTTAAAAATAAAAAATTATTTTTAAAAACAATTCTGAACTGTTTTTAAAAATAATTTTTAAAAACAGAAAAACAGAACAAATTTTCATACATCCCTGCATTTTCAACACAATTTTTAATTATATTATATAGAACTATTGAATTATAATAAAATAATTAAGGAATAATTTTCTCACTCACAAGAGATTTACTATGATATTTAATTGGGTGACTGTCCTACGTGTGAATCTCATGAGATTTTAAAGGATAAAACATTGAATAAATTTGAGGAATAAAGGGGTAGATTGGACTAAAACAGGCCTATCCGCGCAAGTCCAAATTCATGTGGGTCAGCTCGTGTAAGTCCATACTCTTAAATGGGATAAAAAAATCGAAGCCTGAGCCGCCCATTGAATGGGCTGGACTGTCCCACGTGCAGTTCTTTTTTGTAGCAAATTCATAAAGCAATTCAACCATTCTCTATTGCGGAAATTATAATCAAATTTACAGCATAAACACAGCATGGTTAGCTAAGACACGGTAAAAAACAGAAGCCTCGAGAGAAAAAAAAAATAGCATCAGAAAGAAATAAAGAATAAAAGAGGAGCAATAAATTCTGTTGCAGTCTAATCTGAAATGACACATATTAGCACCAAATATGCCTTTTTCATTTTCCGCCATAGAATTTAACAACATTTAATCATCCCACTGTGCACTCGACCGTAAAGGCAAGAAATGGACAAAATTTTTTAGGGAAACTGCAATGTAAATGGACAAAAACTTTCAGTTAGTATGAAAAAGAATAAGTTGTACCCTTTTATGCAAACTTTCTCATGTATATATATATATATATATATAAATAAAGAGATTTCAAGTTATAATTATTCAAAAAAGAATTCCACCAATCTTTTGCACCAAAACTACTGTATGGATATTATGCAATACTTAAAAAATACTCTAATGTTAATTGGATTTCTAGATTGGGAGATACCAAGTCTATAAGTTGGTAGATATTCATGTTAGGTAAAGAAGCTATGTCTTGGATAAGTAAGAAATAAACTTACATTACACAGTCTACCATGACAATCGAGTTTATAGCTTTAGATGCTGAATGTCAAGAGATAGAATGGCTGCGTAATGTATTATTAGATATAAGTATGTGGCCATAGTTAATGCCACCTGTCTTTTTGAGATGCAACAATCAAGCTACATTGTTTGCAGCCTATAATCGTATGTACAAGAGAACATTTAGAATAATAAACCTAGGCATGATAACGTTCAAAGTTTCATCTTTGATGGATTTGTCAACATTGAGTTTATAAAATTCAGTGCAAACTTAGATGATCATTTTACAAAGGGATCGTTAAAGGGAATGATGGCAAAGACATCGATCGAAATGGGATTGCAATCTTTTTCTAGATGCTATTAGCAATGGGAACCCAACATTAGGTAAATAAAAATTCTATTTTCAAGGTTTAATGAGATAAACAAATTGCCACTTGAGATGGAGTTTGTACCAAGGGATGTTTTATACATCTATTTTCCAATGAAATTTAGTGCATTTGGCATTATGGCACTTGTATAGTGGGGTATGTTAGGAGTCTTACCTATGTAAGTATATGGAGTGTTGTCGCTCTTAGCAAGAAGTGTAGGGTCAGCTCTTGTAAATACTCATGAATCAAGATGGAGCATATGACTATTTAAGTACTTCATATCTCGGTACATAGGTCCTTGTAGGCAAGACATAATGTAGGTAGGGCATATCCGTTTCTAACACAAGGATTTGTGGTTTAAGTTATATGCACCATCAATATTTGTTAGATGCCTAATATATGCCACTATTACTAATCCAACAAGCATCTTGATTAGCATTTAGTATTCATATCACAATTCATACATGGCCAACTGCTAACCTAATAGACAAAATTTTCTCAAATTAAGACAAACTAATCCAGCTTTTTTACCATCTTCTTCCTCAATAAATCATTGTCAATTGTTTGAATGTCCACGGACAAACCTAAATAATAACCATTTAAAACCAATGACTAATGCTAACATGAATGATTAAACTCTAGTCTCAAAGATCAGAGTTCACTTGAGAAGTATTGCCACACTAATCCAAGTTTTTCGTCCATGGTTAGGGAAGTCAAAGTTATGTCAAAGAAAGGTTTAAGTTGACTAATGATACTTACTTGGTAGATTTGTAGTGAATTAATGCTTGACATATGATGGAACTTATATGCATACAGAGAGAGATAATGGGTGGTTATTAAGCAATTTATTACAAAAGTTAATTCCCTTGACATATTTTATTTTTATACAACCCTTTTAGCATTTTCTTTTTATTGTATTTGACACATGTTTGGAATTTAAGGTGGTAGTTATGTGGAGTAGTTCTTTGAGATAATTGTTTTAAGCTTTATAAATAAGATTTTAAAGATTAGATAAGGCCGTCACTTTGCATTTTCAAGACTCAACCTTATAAACACATTCAGTGTTTTTTGTAGCACTTTGCTATTACTTTTAGGAGTTTACATTCAAACATCTCATCACTTGTAATTCATGTGCATTATGTAGTTTTGTAATATAAATTTGATTAAAGTGGAATTTACAATTTATTCCCAGTATTTATCTGTTTATTTAAGTTTTTGTTTATACTACTTTCAATTAAAGACTCTTATGAATCAAAATTTCACTCATTTGTTACGAGAATCCACTTTTTGAGAGTTAAAGGCTTCAATTTTGTGAAATTTGACCTAAACAAATTGGCTTGTCCAGTGGGACATAGTTAAAGTATTTTGATTTTGATCTTACGAAGTGCACTATCTTGAATTTTAGTGAAAATATATCTACCACTAATTCTCAAAATGGCCTTCAAAATGAAAAGAGGCCTTATAAAAATGTTGTATCTTTTGAAAATGTGGTTATGAATGCTTAAAATAATCAGAGTGGTAGTAATTTATCCAATAATGCACAAAGAAACAACTGGAATTAGAACTATAACCAAAACCAAAATAGGGAAAACATGCAAGAAGCGCCCAATAGAAATAGAAATAGGAATAACAACAACAATTTAACTAAAAGAAATGTCCAATGAGAAAATAATAATAGACAAGTGCTTGGAAGGCCAATGTTGTCTGGTATGTCTTTTAATCAAATGCCTCTAGTATATCCACAAATGGAGAGAACTTACCAAGGATTCCTAATGGGACTGACTTTTGAAAATGTAGTCATTTTTCGACGGCAAATGGATAAGAGTAGCTAAGACATGGTTTACATAATGTCACTGCAAATTTTAACTGTCTTATGTCCAATGTTAGAAAATAATGCTATAAGTCAAGAAAGAATGAATCATGCACTAAAAAGAATGGAGGCATACTTTAGTAATGATGAAAGAAATAATAATAATAGTAATAATAATAATGAGAAAAATGAATTTGAATATGTTGAAAACAATGAACCTAAAATAGACTGACCTCAATATGGTCGAGTTAGAATTCTTTGACAAGGAAGAGATGAAACAACTAGAATTAGGAATACATAGAAAAGAATTAATGAAAATTTTGAAGTGCCTTTAAATCAAAATTATCAAAGACTAGAACAAAATTTACAATTCCTGATCAAATAATTGTTAAACCAATTAGGGGGACAAGGTATATACCTAGATTATATAGATGTTTTTCCAAATTGGATAAATTAAATAGAAATTCCTTGTGGTTTTAAAATGTCAAAATTTACTACTTTTTTAGGTGAAGATAATCAGTAAACAATTAAGCATATCGCTTGATTTATTGCAAAATGTCAAGAACTTGCAAGCAATAAATATTTAAAAATGAAATACTTCCCATTATCTTTGATTGAAACTACATTTTCTTGGTATTCAGCATTACATCTTAACTCTTTGCACTCATGGGCATAGTTAAAAAGAATGTTTCATGATCAATTCTATAGGGGTGAAATGAGAACTGGATTGATAGAACTCTTAAATATAGAGAGAAGTCTAATGGATACATCGGATGATCATTTGTTTAGATTTCAGCAGGCAAGAAGTTATTGCTTCACTTAGATGGCCAAATTTGAGATTGTGAAAATAGTTGCACTTGGTTTTGACTTTTCCATAAGGAAAAGGTTAGTTAATTAATATATTACTGATATGTCACAATTGGCTAAAAAAGTCAGGCAAATTGAACAACTCCAACCTGAAAATGAGAGAAAAATGAGGAAGTTTCCTTTAAGGAAAAAAAAAGTTGCATATGTCAAAGAGGAAGAACCTAAAAATGACAATGAAATACATGTGATAGAATTAAAACCAAGTCCACCCTACATTTGTCCATTCTTAAAAAGTTTTGAAATGACAGATAGCATGGATAATATAAATAAGAGAATTTATTCTTTTGATATAAATGAAGCTGATCAAATCTTCAACTTACTATTAAAAGATAAATAAGTTATGTTATAAGGGAAATTCGGCAAAGGCCCAGCGAAAGTTAAAAGCAATAAAAAGCATATCTCGCCTCGCTGTGAGGTCGCTGCGTAGTAAGCCAGCTCGCTGATAGCCTGAGCCTGCCACTTATCCAAGTTCAGCCTCGCAAGACAACAAATATCTATCTTGGCACATGAGTTCCAGCTTGCTAGGATGAAGTCTTACCCAACCAGAAGCTCGCTGAGGACAAGCATAAGGACGACAAACAACTTGCACTACCATTCTGTGAAATATGGCCATCAGGTCCCACACGTAAAAAGTAACCTACAGAAGCCAGTCTATAGTACTCTAGGCTTCATTTAATATTTGATGTTACATATGTACAATTTATTTAGTTCCATTTATACCCCTCCATGCCTCTATAAATAGGGGGTTAGACCCATTGTAGAGGGAGAGAGAGCATCTTTGAGGCCAAAATTTTGTAAACATTTTCTTTGGATCAATAAAGCAACTTCGTGGACGTAGGGTCCGATGCCATCCAAATTTGGTCAAACGATGTTAAACCTCCATGCACATCCTTCTTCTTCCCCCTTTCCTCTAGCCATCCAGCATTTTCCATTACTCCAACAACCGAAAAATAACTTAGGTCCCGAAAGAACCCTCTGTTGGGTTTCATAGCAACAAGCACAGCGGAAATTTTAAAATTTGAAACCCAAGCCACGGATCCATGTGTAGAATATAAAT